>WNWK01019352.1:0-38002 GCA_009830355.1 Cherax destructor
CCATCCTTGATAATATTACCAGTTAAAAGGTTAGGATTAAATGTAGAACTGAACCCTGGATGACTTCTGAGAATTAGATAATTAAATTCAGAAACCATTTTAAAAAAAAAAATTAAGGAAAACGACGGGAATTTTGCACAGCTAAATTAATTCCATAGGGTGGGGAGCAGATTGTAGAGGCTTAAAATGGAGAAAAGAAAAAGAACTTTTTCTAAAAAATCGAAGAGTACAAGAATAACCCCAGAAAGCTCGGCAACAACTAAAACAGTTTATGGCCAAAAACCCCTAGAAAGATCTAACATAGTACTAAACATCGATAAGGGGGTATGCCAGGGAAACAACTAAAGTAGAAAAATTTTTTAATTCTTATTTTTTCCCATAACACTAGTAAAAAACTACCAGTTTAAATAAAAACCTTTAACACAGATTCTGTAATTTTAAAAACATACAAACCAATAAAGGGGAAACCCCAAACAGTTATCAACTAGTTTGTATCTCGTGACTTTGAAAAAAGAACAAAAGGGGTTTAAACCCAACTAAGAGCACCGGCCCATATAACATCCCTCTAAGTTCCAAAAAGATGGTGCCTCTAATTGCCAATCCCCATTGCTCACATAATAAATTTGCCCATCACTACTAATACCTCCGGGCGGTTTAAAGGGGGGCCAGAGTTACTCCTATCTTCAAGAAAAATAGTAGGTCTGATGTCCCTTATTTGTCCTTTTACTTAACATATTGCCCTTAATTCTACCAATATTATTACAACTAAAAACTTGTTAGTATCCCCCAGTGTAATATCCAAAATTCAAAGAGAGGGCGGTGTACTGACAAGTAGTTAAGTATTTTAAAAAAAACAACAACATTCCCCATAGTTCCCAATCAGGCTTTAGGAGTTTTTTCTAAACCGACACCTCCTAATTAATCTGATGGATTACATAAGAACTGAAATGTCGATAGAAACCTCATGGGAATAGAACCTTAGACTTAAAAAGACCTTCGAGACTTTCAACCACAATATATTATGAAAAACTTCAAGCTATCGGCATGGTTCCGTAGACTGGTTCCTACATTAGCAACAGGACATAAATTGTCAAAATCAACAAAACAGAATAAAAAACCCTTGTTTAAGCAGTGGATTTTCCCAAGGTAGTATTTGGGCCCCCTTTTATTCTATGTTATGTAAACGACATGCCCAGCAGTGTCAAGTGCAAACCCCTACCGTAAGCAGATGCCAGTGCTCTGTTAGTGTCAGGTAAAGGCCCACAAGATATAGCTAATGTAATAACACTACAACGGGGGTCCTGCAGCAAATAGTTATTAGACAACAAACTATCGTTACACCTCAGAAAAGGGAAACCATACTTTTGGCTCGAAACAAGCTGAGAAGGGTAAATAATTTTAATGCCCCGGGGTAAGGGGGGAAACCCATCACTTCAGTTTCCTCAGTAAAATATCGGGAACCCCTTTTTGATCTATGCTGTCGGGAAATTGATAGGGAAGAGCGGGAAAAAAGCGAATGCCAGACTGAATTTCCCTCTACAGGCAAGCACAGTGTCTACCTATTGGGGCTCGCAGGACCCTTCAAAACCCATATACAATTTAATTTTTGGATTTCGCTTGCTCTTCATGGTACTCTGCCTTGACAAAAAAAACTGAAAAATAACTACAAATCACCACAACAAAATGGTAAGATTCATCCTGGACCTGGGGAAAAAGAACATGGGAAAGATCAATTACAGCAATTGGTATGCTGAATGTTGAAGAAAGAGTAAAACAACTGAAGTTAAATCAAGTTTATGAAATTGTTCAGTGTCCGAAATCTTGCTGCCAATTTTTTCAAGGCTGGGGAACCCAAAACAGTCTGGGGGTAGGGGGAGAGCACAACTTTGTAGTACCCACAGTCAGTGGCCGGCTTCAAAACACCTTTTATTGTACAGAAATAAAGGAATGGAACAGACTGCCTGCCCTTCAAAGCCGGGCATAGCATGAGCCAGTTCAAAAGAAAACCAAAAAGGGGCCCAATGAATGTAGGACGAAAGGGAGGAGAATGATTTTTTTTTTTAGCTAACACACATGTAGATATAAATAAATCATCTAACCCCATTCCCATTTTTCTCCTTTTTAGTATATTAATAAAATATTATCTCCTTTGTAGTATAATAATAAAAAATTATCTCCTTTTTAGTATAATTATAAGGTATTAAAAGGACCCCTATGGAAATAAGCTGCTAAGTATGATAATTGTATTACTGTATACCTAAATAAACTTATTCATTACTAAGTACTCCTTATACAGTCGGCCAAATTTTCAACACTTCAGGTAGAAAAGTTTCATGTTTAAGTGTTTATATTTACATAAGTTATTTTGCATATTTTTTTTACGATTGATTACTTTTTACCTGTTATGGGGCACCAAGGGTATGTTACTTTTTTTTTTGACAGTCACACCCCCCGGGGGGCATGCCCCCAGCCAGGGGCCGGATGCAAAGGGTTTGACCGGGGGAAACATCGTTATACCACTACCTTGGTTCAATCCAGCGAATCACAAGGAAGTCCCCCAAAGCTGCGAAAGGGGCATGGGACGCCCGTGAAGCAGTTTTGGCAGATTTCCCTCCATGTTGGTCGCCACGGTTCACCGCGTCTTGTGTTTGCATTTGCCTCATTGTACTAAATTGTAAACGAAATAGGTTATATAGACTGTACATACCAGCTTATTTGGAAGGAAAAACATTAATTTATTATCGGCCGTCTTTTTGCTCGTTGCTAAGGGGTTTTACCCTTACGGAAAAGGTGTGAACCATGTCAAACCTGTGTTCGTAATATTTTTAAAATTACATTTAGTAATTTTTATTTATGGGAAAAGCTAAACCCCGGGCGCTTCCCAAGAGCTTGGGATTGGGAGGCGATCACTGGGTTAAAGGGGAGTGGATTGCAGTTCCAATTTCTTGAAAAAAGAGCCCTTGCACAGTTCCTCGAGGAAGAATGGGCGTATATAGTAGTTATATAGTAGTTAGCCCCTTAGTGTTAGCATAGAAAATAGGCTGCAGAGACCATTTTTAAGTCACAAATCTTAAACCCCGGAAAAAAAATTTTAAGAAAAAGGATAAGATTTCTTCGGTTTTTTAACCCCTGGGGTTTTTAGCCACCCAGGATAACCCAAGAAAGTCAGTGCGTCATCAAGAATTTTATTTCCATTGGGGTCCCTCAATCTTGTCCCCAGGATGCGACCCACACCGGAACAAACACCCAGGTACCTTTGCTGCTAGGTGAATATGACAACAGGTGTAAGAAACACGTCGAAATGTTTCCACCTCGCCGGGAATCAAACCCGGGGGTTCCTCCGTGTGTGAAGCGAGAGCTTTATACTTGTCGTGGTTTATAGTACAGTACTTCTGAAATTGACACTTGTGGTTTATAACGCTTGCGTTTAGACACCGTTGTGATTTATCATGTTTGTATATCTTGTATATTGACACTGGTGGTACATAGCAGTTGTGTATTGAGTTTTTTGGGGTATGTAGCACTAGTGATGATATATAGCAGGTGCTCATTGACACTGGTCTGGTGGAATATATCATTTGCGTATTGACACCGTGGTGGTTTGTATCAATTGTGTATAGAGACTGTGGTAAAATATAGCAAGTTGTTTATTGGCATTTTTTTGTTTAAATTACGAAGAACAAAAAGGCGCAATATACCGTGAATGGAACACTACACAGATAACACCCACATAGCAGAAAAGGGCGACATTTCGGTCCAACTTGGACCATTTACAAAGTCACATTGACACAGAGAGCAGGCAGTAAATAACAAATAAATGGCCCAAATCCGACCGAAACGTCGTCGTAAGCTCCTCTCTTCTATGTGGGGGTTGTTTGTGTAGCGAGGCCCAATATATAGGCAGGGGACAGGGACGGGCCCAAAAAGAGAGGTAGAAAAAACAAGTAGTTGTAAGGCTGGTAGCGAAAGTAGTGGAAGAAATAGAGGTAGTAGAAAGTAGAGAGAATAGTTTGGGTTGGCACAAAAAAGGGGGAGTGAAGGGAGGCAAAAAAGTAATTTTAGTAGCAACACTAGTAGAAATGGAGTGGTAGACGTGTAGTAGCAAAAATGGGGTCAAGTACAAGAAAAGAAAAGAAAAAAAAATAGGAGCGGAGGAGAAGTTAGAAAAGGAGGAAAAGAAAAGATCAGGTCAATTTTTTTTTGGGGGAAAGTCAAAAAATGACTGTGATTTCTAACACGACAAAAAAAGAATTACTGGTTTCGGCAAAACTAACCCTTTTTTTTGGCGCTCTTTGGGTCTGTCAGAAGGGCTGTCAGTCTCCCAAAACATTGGGGAGGAAAGGAGCATGAAACAGAGTAGACACCAGGGGCATCTATGGGGGAAGGGGACGAACTAGTTCTGCGATGGGTGTTGGTTTGGAGAGAAGTAAATTTAATTTCTGAGGAACGGAGAGAGTTGTTGAGATTAAAAACTGGAAATAAAGGGGAAAGGGAAAGAACAGGAAAAAAAAATCCGTTTGGCACGTAGAATGCAGAATTTATGAAATCGGAAGAGTAGCTAAGATAAGAGAACGAAACGTAGTTGTAAACTTTCCCCCTGTTTGGGAAAGGGGAGCCAAGACAATAGAGCGAAACGTAGTCGTAAGCTTCTCTTTCTTTTGGAAGAGTAGGCAAGACAAGAGAATGGGTTGTATAAATTCTGTCTCGCACGTGCGAGTTATTTTAATTGGGGTTTTATTCTTTTTTATTGCTGCTGATAGAATATAGCAGTTGTGTATCAACTCTGTAGTGGTATATAGTTGCGTATTCACCTTTGGGGGTATATAGTAATTGTGTACTGACACTGGTGGTGTTATACCACCTATGTATTGTCATTGTGATATGGTAGTTATGTATTTACATTGTCGTGGTATATGAAGTTGTGTACCGAGACTGTGTTGGTATATACCACTTCTGTATTGGGACTGATAAATAGTTGTGCATTAATACTGTGGTAGTATATAATGTTTGTATACCAAACACTGAAAAAAATGAAAAAAAAAAGTATAAATACCAGTAGGTTTGTCAACAAATATGTATTCATTTTACTAAATAAAATTTGATATCATAGTTTTCTTGATGGGTAAGAAAAAAATATACAAGATTCAAAATTTCTTCAAGGAAAAACTCGAGGACCGAGCCCCAAAATTTTTACAGAAAACTAATAACTGAGACTTAGGGCCACCAGCTGTTTACCAACTCAATATTATCTTCCTTATTTCTCCCAAATTATTGTTTTCAACCTTCTTCTTCAGGGTATTTTTGTAAGTTTGTACTCTTTGGCTGAGTCGGATAGTACTTGTCGTATGTTCGTTTGAAGATTCATTTCAAGGTCGTACCTTTTCTCCAAACACACACACACACACACACACACACACACACACACACACACACACACACACACACACACACACACACACACACACGCACACTCAAGCGCACATTAATCGGCAAAGAGGAATTTTTATCAAATACCAGAGGATATATAGATAACTGAAGATATATGAATTTAAGGTTAAGTGATCATAATCTAAACAAGAAAAATAAAAAGAGATGCGTATTATATTAAGTGAAGCTCGTGAAATAATAAAAGAAATAAAGCGAGGCTGGTCAGTAACTAAAAATATTTAAATGTAACAAAATGTTAAAATTGGAAATGGAGCAAAGGTTGAAAGAAGAGGTAAATAAATAACTCAAAGTATTCGAAAAGAATTATATATTGAAATTTGAACTATTATATGGAAAAGAAGCGAAATGTTTTCATTATTGCTGGAAGAGTGGATGAAATTAAGAAGACAGACGAAAATAGGAAGAACTATAACTGATATAATAAAGGAAAATGGAGTAGAAAAAATAATCCAAGAAACATAGCTCTAAATTTTAAGATCAAGAGAGTGCCAGGCCTAACACAGGAAACGAAGTTTAAGAATAAATAAATTGATATAGTGGGTATGTGAGTCGAAATAGAGCTCAGTGGAAAAACAGTAAGCACAGAAGAAAACGCGTACAAATTTATGTGCACTCTGGTTATCGAGGAAGAAGTGCAGGATCTCGAGTTAAGAGGACGAGGAAGTAAGGAAGCAAAATGAACTAGACTGTTGTTTTTAGTTATCAAATATTTAGAGACATTATTCATGCATAAGAAGACAACGTAAGAGGCAGTTAAGAGTTTTCTTTTAAGGGACCTGAGGAAGAGAGAAAATGTCCAGAAAAAAAAAAGAATTATCTCTCAGCAGCATCAACATCAACAAGTTGCGTCTCATCCTTCATCATCACAGAACCTGACAAAGAAATCATTCAACCCATATTGCTAAACATACAACTATATCCGAATCCATCGAAATTTAAACATAAATGAGATAACAAGCAAACCAAACTAACTGAAAGAAACCTTGTCGCTTCTACTGAAACAAACTTAAAGATATGATATGGATGTACAGTTTATAAGGGAGCATTTTATACGAGGAAGAAAGGAAAATGTGGAGGAGAAACACTTCTGATCAAAAGCAGGGTCAATTTCTGATAAAACTCTGAGATTTTGGATTATATGGAGGATTCATTTATTGCAGATGCAGCCCATCATCAAATAACAGAAAATCCAGGTAAGAGTATGATAAGAATATTGCATCAACAATGAACATCATTAATAAGATGGCAGAGGGAAGCAGACAAGGCTGACTTAAAACCTCATTAGAAGAAAAGTGAAATAAAGCATTAAGTGACAAAAGCTGATGAAGGAGGAGTCTGCTGAAATGGTATATGATACTAACAAGGTGAAGAGGAAGTAGAGAGGAAGTAGGCGTGGTAAGTAAATATGATGTAATCAGCCAGCTACCTTGTGGAAGTAGTTTTGAGGTGATCAGTCCCTCAGCCTCTGGAGGGTGTTCGAAACTCCATAGTCTGGAGCAATATGAAGTTGAAGCATAAGAATGGAGTTTTAATTATTGCCAGAGGCGAGGCGGAGAGGTCTCAATGACGTTGCATAGGCGTGGAGTACTAGTAGAAATAAGAGAACAAGAATTTGAGAAGCACTGCAGCATGCCTGCACTGGTACATGCTAAGAAAGTCCTAATAATATTAAAAAATCCTTCTCACTCATAACCAGTAGATGAGCGATGGGGTTGTTGAAGATGTCCTCTGTGCCAGGACACCGTTATGTTGCTGTGTTGGACAAGTATGTTTGAAAATAGCGGAGTCCAGTGTTTTTACAAATGAGCAAGGACACTACTGGATATAAGAACATAAGAGAGTAGGAACACTGTAGCAGGCCTTTTGGCCCTTACTAGGCAGGTCATTCACAATCCATCCCACTAACAGAATATTTGACAAACTAATTTTCAATTCTACCCAGGCAATAAACTTTGTTAATTCTGTTAACTCATACTTTAATCCTACTCAAATCCAACCCCTCTCACTCATGTATATTTATCAACCCTAAATTTGAAACTACCCAAGGTTTAGCTTCAATAACCCTACTAGGCGGAAAAAATGGTATAAAAATACCGACACAATGGAAAAATAAACACATAAGCAGTATAATGTGATCCTTTGATGACAACGTTTCGCCCACGCAGTGGCGTGGGCAAACGTTGTCAATAAGGGCTGTCCATACTAACATGTGTTTATTTCAACCTAGGCAGACTGTTACTTTCCTATATCCTTTCTAAATCTAAACTTATCTAATTTGAATCCATGTGCGGGTTTCTCTTGGGCGATTCCTCAAGACCTTATTTATATCCCTTTATTATCTATCTCACTTATATACAATCAAGTATTGGAACTTACCTAATAAAATTTATTACAGCAAAGGCAGCAAGACTTATATTGAGAGGAGGTGAAATAATATAAACACCACTCGTACTGATCAGTAACAAATCACTAGTAAGTGGCTAAGTGCCAGAACGAATGAAAAATGGCAAAAATAATTTCAATATTCATAGAAGATGGTACGAAGAGACCCTGAACTATAATCCAGTTTTCCTAACGAATGTAATGTGCAAATTGCTGGAAAAGCATATGGATGACGTGATATGTTCATGCCAACAAGTTAATTAAAACATATGTTTGCGTTGATCGAACTTATTTATTAAGGCAATATTTCTACAAATTACTCCTTTGATCTTAATAGGACTGAAGAAGCCGCGGTTTTTAATAAGCTCTTTTAATCAAGTATTTTTGTCTTTAATCTTCATCATAGGAGAGAGAATTTTTAACATGTGAGAATACTGGATTCTTCACAGAACACTACATTAGTTTCATCAACAAATTCCTGCCTGTTTGTCATAAGTATTTCAGGGAAGCGCCGTAGAGAAACAGTCGCATGAGGTGAGGTCTACAGAAAGAGCATTACTTATCGGTTGCCCTGCTAGAAGACGGATGACAGTCATAGATGCGAAGCGACACGAACGTATTATATCGAGAGGCAGCCTACTAGTACAGAGGAGCCCAGAAGCTTCACTGTAAAACACCCTCTTTATCCTTCATGCAATAATCAACATTTAATAATACTCGTGGAACGAACTGGAATAAGAGAAATGAACTTTCCAAAAATACGGGCGCCTTTCGATAAGGATTTCGTTGTGAGAACAACTGAGGACTCAATCACCTGTTAGGCAAGAATTCAGTCGCAAACAAGAAATGAAAGAGACCCAGTTGCGGCTGTAAACGTAAATATGATGATATTGTTCGGGTATTTCAGTTAAGTAAAGTTCCTCTCTGAAATGCTGTGTTTAAGAGGTTCACAGTTCTCAACGTCCCCCTCAAATGTATTATAATTTATTATACACAACAGTGTATCCCAGTGGTAAGAGTCGCGCCTCTTACCACTGAGATCAGCTCGAGACCCCGGACGACCAAAAAAAAAAAAAAAAAATTCAGACGGCAGTATGTAAGGCGGACGAAAGTATGAATTCATAAAAGAAATCATTGGTGCATTCTATAAGCAAATGCTGATGAAGTCAAGTGAGGAAGACTGCATGCCACCTGTAGCATATTCACCCTAGAAGTATGTGCTTCGTCGGGTGACATCGCCGACGCTAATAAATGCACCCTCTCATAGTGAGCAGAAATGACCTGAGGACCAGGCGAACAGGATTACTTGGCTAACTTGATAGTGACTTAATATGTCGAAAGCCATGCTGAATAAAATATACGAGAACCAGAGCCCATCATGGGTAGTCAGGAAACTACTGTGAGTTGCAATGGAGCCCAGGGAGGAGCTTCCTAGGTACGGGCGAAAAGATAATTCAAGTCCAGGAAAATGAACAAGATAATAAGAAGAAGTAGTCGAAAGAGCATAAAGAAGGGAGCTGAGAATCGCAAGGACGACTTGGAAATCGTCGTTTTCTAAGGTAAAAGTCCGGATTATAGTCATGGTGAGCAACAGTCAATTGTATTGTGAAGTGGAGACAGTCATAAGGCACTCCAAGACAGAATCCTGGGTCCCGTTATAGTCCGTTACTGAGCAGAGGTCCTGGGGATGATAGAAGTCACCCAGATTAATTTGTAGAATTTCGGGGGGATGGGGGAGGGAGAGAGGGAGACTCAGAGTGCAGGAAATAAAAAAAAAAGAGCAAGAAGAGCATCCTTGGGAATGAAACAAAAAATTGCCTGAGTCCGTCTTAGAAACTTCCATTACCTATGTGACCTGCAACACAGCCTCCAGGAAACCTACCCTACCAAATGTGCACTACCTGGATGGCTCCCAGATAAGCGAGCAAGGGTTAGCAAAACTTTGTTTGGAGAAGGCTTTAACAAGAGGATATGCCATTCAGCGATAACTAGGGGTCAAGGAAAGCAAACAGACAATGCCAGAGGTGGCCTTCAGTGATGTTGGACCTACAGTCAACCTGCAATAACATATCCTCTACAAGACTGGCCACCGAATGGCTAATCACTGACGTACTAGTGGGCTACAAACATGTAGTGCAACACCACCCAGCACTACCATCAAAAGTAGCTTTACAACGGAGACTATTCAGTGAACTCACTTTTCTTCTATAGAATGATAAACATCTAAATTATTTTGGCCAAATAACTGAGAGCGGCAGTGTAAATTAAACTCAATTAGAGAGGAAAGGGATATCTTCTGATTATTTTCCATTCTTCAGATTAAAAGGCCTTTCATCGACACATACCATGTATACCTGGAAGATATACACATTCAAGCAATACAAAAGTATAGAAAATTAAAGTTGCTGGAAGAGTTCATGTTTTGATAAAAAGTATCTGCCCAGTGCGATGTGACTAATGATGGTAATTACTAAAAATAAGATGGTTTAACTCATTAAAAATTCCTCTGCATCAAAATTTATTATTTTATATCAGATAACTATCTGTAAATCTAAAAAGAATTTCCTTTTTCTTATTGCTGCATGCTTTAATGTTAGAAATTCTGTACAGAAAGCCAAACTCTGCACTAACTAGTACTGTAATTATTTGATTCAATGATTAGAGTTACAGTTGAAATTTGCAAATTAAAAATTGGTTTGGAAAATTTCTTGTGCATTATTACCAGGTTGGTGTATGTTCATACTAACTGCCTCACCACCAGGTTCGTGGCCATGTTCTTCTGCACTGCCTCACCACCAGGTTGGTGGCCATGTTCATACTAGCACTGCCTCACTACCCACAGGTTGGTGGCCATGTTCATATTAGAACTGGTTCACTACCAGGTTGGTGGCCATGATCATATTAGCACTGCCTCACTGGGTTGGTGGCTATGTTCATACTAGCACTGCCTCACTACCAGGTTGGTGGCCATGTTCATACTAGCACTGCCTCACTGTAGGTTGTTGGCCATGTTTTCCATACTAGCACTGCCTCACTACCAGGTTGGCCATGTTCATGCTAGCACTGCCTCACTATCAGGTTGGTGGCCATGTTCATACTAGCACTGCCTCACTACCAGGTTGGTGGCCATGTTCATACTAGCACTGCCTCACTACCAGGTTGGTGGCCATGTTCATACTAGCTCTCACCACCAGGTTGGTGGCCATGTTCACATACTAGCACTGCCTCACCACCAGGTTGGTGGCCATGTTCATACTAGCACTGCCTCACTACCAGGTTAGTGGCCATGTTCATACTAGCACTGCCTCACCACCAGGTTGGGTAGCCCATGTTCATACTAGCACTGCCTCACCACCAGGTTGGTGGCCATGTTCATACTAGCACTGCCTCACTACCAGGTTGGTGGCCATGTTCATACTAGCACTGCCTCACTACCAGGTTGGTGGCCATGTTCGCCTAGCACTGCCTCACTACCAGGTTGGTGGCCATGTTCATACTAACCTCACTACCAGGTTGGTGGCCATGTTCCTTACTAGCACTGCCTCACTACCAGGTTGGTGGCCATGTTCATACTAGCACTGCCTCACCACCAGGTTGGTGGCCATGTTCATACTAGCACTGCCTCTGCAGGTTGTGGCCATGTTCATACTAGCACTGCCTCACTACCAGTTGTTGGCCATGTTCCATACTAGCACTGCCTGCTACCAGGTTGGTGGCCATGTTCCCTCTGCTTTGCTCTTTACAGGTTGGTGGCCATGTTCATACTAGCACTGCCTCACCACCAGGTTGGTGGCCATGTTCATAGCACTGCCTCACTACCAGGTTGTTGGCATGTTCATACTAGCACTGCCTCACCACCAGGTTGGTGGCCATACATTCATACTGGCACTGCTCACTACCAGGTTGGTGGCCATGTTCATACCTTTTACCTGCACCAGGTTGGTGGCCATGTTCATACTAGCACTGCCTACCTTAATGTACATACTGAATATTTCTACACCTGCTGCTCCTTACTGCACCTCACTTTCTTCGTGCTTCTCATTTCCGCATCTGCTGCTCCTTTCTAAACCTGTTGCATCTTTCTCCTTCTACTGCTCCTTTATATACTTACCTGCTCCTTTCTACACTGCTGCACCGTCTTCCTAAACCTACTGTACCGTCTTCCTCCACCTCCTGCACCGTCTTCCTGCACCTGCTGTGCCGTCTTCCTACACCTGCACCGCAGTATTCCTGCACCAGCTGTACCGTCTTCCTACACCTCCGCACCGTCTTTTCAAACTGCTGCACCGTCATCCTACCTGCTATACCGTCATTCTACACCTGCTATACCGTCATTCTACACCTGCTATACCGTCTTCCTGAACTTGCTGTACAGATCTTCCTGCACCAGCTGTACCGTCTTCAACACCTCCTGCACCGTCTTCCTACACCTGCACCGTCTTCCTACCTGCACCGTCTTCCTACACCTGCACAATCTTACACCTGCTGCACCGTCTTCTGCACCTGCTACACCGTCTTCCTGTACCTACTTTCTTACCGTCATTTTTCACCTGTACCGTCTTCAACACTGCTTTACCATCTTCCTGCACCTGCTGCCGTCTTCCTGCCTGCTGCTCAATGTCTTCCTGCACCTGCTGCTGCGTCTTCCTGTACCTGCTGCATCGTCTTCTTGCACTATGGTTTCCTGCACCATCTTCCTGTACCTGTTAAACCGTCTTCCTGTACCTGCTGCACCGTCTTCCTGCCTGCTGCCGTATTTTCATCTGCTGCACCGTCTTCTGCCATGATGCCATTCGCCCACCCTGCACCTGCTGCCGTCTTCCTGCACCTGCTGTCATCATCTTCCTGAACCTGCCGTCTTCTGCACCTTCTGCATCGTCTTCCTGCCTGCTGCCGTCTTCCTGCACCTGCTGCCGTCTTCCTGCACCTTCTGCATCGTCTTCCTGCACCTGCTGCGCCGTCTTCCTGCACCTGCTGCCGTCTTCCTGCACCTGCTGCACCGTCTTCCTGCATCTGCTGCACTGTCTTCCTGCATCTCTGCTGCCGTCTTCATCTGTAGCATCATCTTCCTGAACCTGCCGTCTTCCTTTTCCTGCTGCCGTCTTCTTGCACCTGCGTCTTCCTACCTGCGCTTACGTCTTCTGCACCTGCTGTACCTTCACTCTAGTCATGAGTTTATTTCTACTTCAGTAATTCACTTGATAAATCTGTACAAGATATTTAGATTCTTGAAATCCCAAAATATGTTTTACTAATAAATAACAAATAAATAATGCAGATTGACTGAAAGTACAATACATATTTTGGTATTAAAGAATAATATGTAATTTAAATTAAAAGACCAGTATGTATTTTGATAATAAAAAGAATAATATATAATTTTCAATTAAAAGACCGGTATTTATTTTGATAACAAAAGAATATGTATTTTGAAGTAATAAAATATCAGTATATATTTTGATAAACGAACAGTATGTGTTTTAATATATATCGTAGCTGCATTTTTCTGGCGTGTAATCAAGCTGACAAATTTTAATGACAACACGCCAGCGCATGAATCTAAATGCTTCTTGTGCCTGTGATATACTGCGTTTGGCAACAGTTAATCTATTCATTGCTCCATTTATCAGCTTTCATTCAATCGCCTGTAATGCAACTTCGCTTTAGCTAATAAGCTTGGTGACATCAATCCACCTTCCATCCGAGACTGAAGCTGATTTTATATGTTACGATGAATGTTTTCTTTAACTGCCCCGTTGTCTTGATGATGGTGGAAGTGCGGTGCCTGTATTCTGATGCTACCTCTGGTAAGACAGGAACTGTATTCAATGAATTATAGTTAATCTGTTTCCTTTTATGGGTAACTATTCCAGGGTGGAAGACGGACTTTGTGTTTTTTCTCATTAAAAAAAAAATCGCTTCATTTATAATCACTATAGCATCATCTAATAATTATGGTTGCAGGAAGAACATCATGCACAAACAACGCTGAAGTCATATCTAAAAGACTTTCTTCATGGCAATTAAACACTGCGCGGGTATCACTTAGCCCCAGCATCACGGGCTTTGACCAGACCTTCTATATTGTTTATTATTGTAGGATAGGAATTATTGAGAAAGAGATAGGAAAACAAGTGTAAATTGAATGTGTTGTGTGTTTTACAAGATGGCTGCTAAGAAAAAAATCCCTGTGTAAAACATTTAAGAAACTTCCGATTTACATTCATATAGTAATAGTGGTATAATCGTGGTAGTAGTAATAATAATAGTATTGTCATTATTACCACAAGTTAGTTCATTATAGTGCATTAATAGTAGTAGAAGTATTTAATAATAGTAGTAGTAGTAGTAGTAGTACTATATAATAGTAGTAGAAGTTGTAATAGTTTGCGGAGTTTCGTATGTTTCTTCTGGTGAGTAGTTATAACACTGATCAGCAATTTTGAAATGTTGAATGCTTCTTGAATGAGATTAGTAAATTCTTATGTATTTTTATGTCCTGAATCAAATATCACCAAAAACGTTATTGGCTATAGGTTTAAAGATACGAGACATGTAATATTTGATTATTTTATTATAACATACAATATTTGTCAGTATGTTTTAAACTATAATCCGTACCTACTCTCTTATTTTTGCTTGACGAATTATAGTGAGCTGAAGGGTATTTCTTGTCAATGTCCAGCAATAGTCTGCAAGCATTCTTGTGCCCCATTTGCCTTAATTTTCCCATTTTTCCATGGTTAAAATATCTTGGTGAATACACATACAACGCATATAAAAACGAGAGGAGCTTACGACGACGTTTCTGCATCCGACTTAGACCATTTATAAAGTCACACTAGCACACAGGACAGGAAGAAGGGGTATTTATGGAAAGGAGCCCAAACAGGGAGGGCACAAGAAAGTGGTGGAGGGTAATAATGGAGGTAGTAGTGGTAGTAGTAGTAGTGGTAGTAGTTGTAGTGGAGTCAGTCATATTCTAGGAAAGGAGCACTGCAATGAAGCTGGCTACCCGCATAGGGTATAGAGTCACTAAGGACAACAAAACAAGGGGAAATGAAAATAAAATAAAATAAAAGAAGGACAAATACAAAGGCAAAGAAAAGAAAGAAAACACAGAGGAAAGAAAAGAGGAGAAGGGAAGAGATAGGGGAGGAATCAGGATAAAAGTCACGGATGTTCTGAAGTTTGGCATTTAACAATGTAATGGGAGAGAAAGCATCAGCAGAACAAAGCCAGGGCTAAGATTCATACAGGGAAAGTTATTGTATAAAGGAGGATTCAACCAGACGGCGACTGAAGAGAAGTTGGACGTAGGGTAGACAGTTTTAGCAGAAGACCAATCAATAGGATGACTGTGATCTCTGACATGATAGAAAAGAAACATTAATGTCAAGCAAGCCTAACACTATTTTGTGCTCCCTAAGTCTGTCAGAAAGAGATCAGTTTCTCCATAGTACTGAAGGACAGGAGGAGCAAGAAATAGAGTAGACACAAGGAGAATCTATATGAGAAAAGGGAGGTATAGACTGGAATTAATTAGAGAGTGTTAATGTCTTGAAAGATAAGTTTGATGTCCTTGAAGAGTTGTTGAGATTAGGGCCAGAGATGTGGGAAGGCAGAGGACAGGAGAGTTCCCAGGAGTAGAGGGTTTAGGAGAGAAGAAAGACCGTTTGACACGAGGAAGCAGATCAATGAAATGGAAGGGTAGCCAAGGCGGGAAAATGAATTATGAAGAGTGGAAATTTCTGCTTCAAGGACCCTGAGGATCACAAATGCGGAGAGCACGAAAAAGATTGTTCCAGTCACGATATTGTGCCTTTTTTTGTTATCTTGGTGAAACCATTCACCATGTTCGTCACTAAGTGACCCACAGTTCGCTAGAAAAGTCTAAATGTGAGTCCAAAAAGTGAATTTTAAGTGACATATTACATCCCATGTTCTTGTAAGCCTTGATGAGGTTTTCCACCAATCATAGTTGCCTTCCTTCTGTTTCAATCCCTTCGCCACTAGCTTGAATGCTTCCAAACTGGCTGCTGTGTGGAGCCAAGGTTTTATTCTGGTCACCAATCTTGCATTCAAAATATAGGTGATATGCCTTTCTAACCATAGCAGTTATACACGGCGCTGTGATGCGAGGTCACCTCACACAAATGTAGCAGAAGTTGTCTGTCATATTCACACATGTACAGAAGAAAACAAGGATACATTAATTTATCAACATAATACAGATCATGACAGCTAAGCTGAAGTATTTATATCATTCAGTAGGAAAATAAAATTAATATAATATGCCTCATGCATATCAATAGCTTGCTCAGTGAATATTTATTTTAAAAGTTTAAAAAGTGTTGGCTAAGAAAGTCACCTATCACCTCAAAATATAAACTTGGAGAGCACAATCACCCTCTACTGACTGCTGGAACAATAATGAAGGTCAGTGAGACTGTAGGTGTGGTAAGAAACACACTGCCACCAAGCCTGTTGCAACCTGTTCTGACACGTAAGGTGTATATTGAAAATAGAGCTAACAAACAATTTTAACCATGATATTCATTATCAGTGACCGAAAATAAGTTGGAAATTTTCTCTGGTCTGGTCATATTTAATATATTTTCCATAATTTTCTTTTGAAAGTGTGTATATTTCCTTTTGATTCCAGTGCCTAAATATGTAGCGACACAACTTTCAACGAAATTTAAAAGCATAAAATAATAATATAGATCAATGCACCATTAAAAATAATGACTGCTATTTAGAAAGATAATTTCTCAGATAACGTCAGACGTTGGCTCATTTATCAACTTTATCCTGCAGCCGTAATGCGTTGGGAAACTGAATCCATTAGAATACTTTTCCTCTGAAGTTTGTGTGTCATACATTAGGAATAATAATAGACGACAAGTAATAATATTGAATCTAGGGAATTCAATGTACTTTCACACAGGAAGACACTAACAATATCCCAATAATTAATTATAGTGGGCCTGAAAAAGATAAATAGAACGTATATAAGAATTTACATGGAGCAACAACATTCAATGTAAAAAGACTGAATGATGTTTGTAGAAGCCCAATAGGTTTGATAAGCGTAACTGGTTTGTTGTGCGAGCAGATTATGATCCAAACTATATGCAGGCTATATTCTAATGTTGGTACAATTAGCTACAATATGTTAGGTAAATGTGACATTTATTGTGGCAGCATTTCAGCTCTCCAGGAGCTTTGTAACCGTTACAAACAATACATTGACACAGAGGCTATATAGGCTTTGAGGTATAGTAGTTGTAATTGTAGTATTACTATAAAGTAGTAATAGTAATAGTAGTAGTAATAATAGTATTAGTAGTAGTTGTAGTATTGCTACTACTACTACCACTAGTAATGATATTACTATTGGTAATACTACTACTACTATTAGTATTACTACTACTACTACTATTAGTATTACTACTACTACTACTAATAGTATTACTACTACTACTATTAGTATTACAACTACTACACCTGGAGAGCGAAACGTTGCCACAATAAAATCTCACATTAGTTGCCCTTGTGTCCTTTGCCTAACATATATGTAAAGTATGTAGTCAGCTACTAGGTCTTTTTTTTTGTGCACTGTGCTTGGTTGTCCATATTAAGGAAATAAAGATCAACAGTATTATAATTTGTGTGAAATGTCATCCTCCTCCTTTGTAAATGAAAAAAGGTAAATAAGACACAGCAATATCCTAATAGATGCAACAGATAAGACAAAATCTGTAGATACATATCAGATGCTGTTGTTGTTAATCTTTGGGCCCAGTTCATACGCCTTTTGTATATCCATATGCTCATGCGCTGCACAGGATGGATGTAGAGTGCACAATAAACGAGCGGCTCTTCGGCTGCAAAATCTTATCTGATCTTCTGACGGCTAGTATTTGCACTAAAAACACACCTTAACATATACACAAGTCTCTATTTATTTTTGCATTGTTAATGGATTTACTACGTACTATCATAAATTAAAATTTTTGTTTTAATAATCGAAATTCACTTTCCCTTCGAAAGCAGAATAGACATTCACCAATTGCACTCTACTTCTCGGATTCACAGAATTTGTTCGTTTAAACCGTAAATTTGTAAAAAAAACTGTTAATTCATTATTTTGCTGGCCTCAAAATTTTGCTATCTAATTTGCTTAAGCAAGTATCGTGCTTCATTCCTTGGAATGCAATCTGCAGGACTTTACAGGTATAATAAAAGCCAAGGCAAGAAATACTTTTTTTAATTGAATCCATAAATACAGTCACATTTATTACGTAGGAACATTACTGCACGGTGATGTGTTCTTAATGCATCGATGCAGAACAACTCAACTTATACAAGTAACTGCACCAATGTTAAAGGAACAAAATCGCTAAGTCTTTGAGGCTTATCAATGACGAACATCCGCCACATACTGACACTAAAGGTGATTTGTTGCATAGGCAACATAATACTTTTCAATTATGTTTCTACGGAAAATTATTTACTTTAGTATATCATTCATGCCTTCCTAAAAAAGTATTACTATGGATAACACTTACTTTTCCTTTATCAATTCCAAACACATTTAGTTTGTGTAACTACTGATGACTGAACGAGTTAGTTAAACATCTGCAGGAGGCAACATTAATTAGGATAGCTAGTTACAAGAAAATTAATATTAAAAAAAAAAACACTTTAATATATAACATCACCTCTCTGTGAATATATAAACTGATAGTGACACTAGCATACATATCTCTTGCCGTATATACATATTGATAACTTTGAGAGATGCATGTCTGCTGCATATACACTGATACTTAACACTGATAAGATATATACCTCAAGCTTTATATATACCGATAGTAACACTGATAAAGATATACATCTCTCGCTTTATATACACTGATAGCAACACTGACAAAATTCATATCTCTCAATGAAGATATTCACCGAGAGTAACTTTTCGAAACATACATATCTCTCACAGTATTTTCCTAGGAACAATTAACAAGAACTCATTTAAAATTAAGTTTTTTTTTTTTTCTCTTATACGTTTAAAAGATATATTTTTTTTCATTTATCTTAATGTAAAAAATTAATAATTTTATTACCAACACAACCTTAGAAAACTTACCTAACCTTATTATAACAAGCACAATTTAATTTAGGTTGAAAGATGCTTGCCAACATCCTTAGGGCTGTAACATCAGACAGGGAAACTGCCCTTCTCCTAGCTATTAGGTGCACCCCACACTGAGGACCTCACTCCAGACAGTTCTATTTCGGCAATAGGAACACTCCTCAACCATAAGTCCTATTCTGGAATATACGTGTATTTGCGGCGATGCGCAAGCCGACCAATATGGTCTACATGTTCTTAACGGTTCAAAACCAAGGGCTGGCATGCAAGACACAATGAAGTCAACGATATCGTGAAGAGAACCCTTGCTACAGCTGGATGCCCAGAGGAAAAGAAGCCCCAATCACTAGGAACCAACAATATCCACAACCCACAAGCCGCCCCGATTGGATCACCATCTATCCTTAGGAAGGCAGCTCTTAGCATGGGACTACACCTGTGTCATTTTACAGCTGACACCATCTATCACAATGTCGGGTGACAGGAGGAGCTGCTGATCCTCACAGGAAGGAGTGCACAAGATCAGCAAGTACAGGGACATAAGCCAACAGGGACCCAAGGGCAGCCACTTTCATGTTCTCAGCGTGGCCATGCAGAGGAAAATGCATTCTGTATACTTTGCTCGCGTCTGGCTTTCGAGGAGCTGGAGGAGATTCTGTTTGATCTCATTGTACCAATGTATTCTGTCTATTAATAAAGTAGATATATAATATAAAATATAGGGGTGGTAGGAGAAGAAAATATTCAAACAGTTCAGGGAGAACCTTGAGTTTTCCTGAGACGTTGTTATCTTCTCTGGTTGAGGAATTCCCAGGTAAAGTTCAGAGGTGTTTCCTGCATTACATTCATAAACATATATGTGTACCTATACACTCATGTCTTTACTATATGCCATATTCTATATCATTCTTCTCTCTGCATTGGCGTCTTATGGACAAAATTGGTTTCCAGTCATTTATTCTAAAGTGCCAGTCTAAGATACCATAAGATAATGATGAATTCTGATATATTTTGATTACTAAAAATAACATTGCTAAAAGCTTTCTAGTATACTGTAAATGATAATTTGGGGAATATGTGGCAAATTTATACCATATATACTATATATATATACTATATATATATATATATATATATATATATCATATATATATCTAAAGTCTGTGATGATGATATAAATACTTTGAAGATATAATATCTCTGAAAAGATTCAAACTGTAATGTGTTTCCTTTTCTGGTTCCATGATAAATGTGAGGTATTCACAAGACCTTGAGAATTACCATTTTGTTATAAGTAAGTTATCTTACCTCTCTATATATATATATATATATGTATATATATATATATATATATATATATATATATATATATATATATATATATATATATATATATATATATATATATATATATATATATATATATATATATATATATATATATTATTTTATTAACTTTGGGCCGTTTCCCACCAAGACAGGGTGTGGCCCGGCAAGAAAACATTCATCATCATTCATTCCATCACTGTCTTGCCAGAAGCATACTTCCACTACAGCTACAAAACTGCAACGTAACACCCCTCCTTCAGGTGGCACTGTGCTTCCCATCTCGGTCAAATTCAAGGCCTGCCGGTTTCCTGAAACCTTTCATAAATGTTACGTGCCTACCTCCAACAGCACGTCAAGTCTAAAAACCATTTGTCTCCATTCATGTCAATCTAGCACGCTCGCCGCGAGTCCAAGCCCCTCGCACACAAAACCTCCACTGCTTTCTCCCTCAACCTATTTAGGCCGACCCTACCCCACTTCCCCTCCACTACAAGATTATACCTCTGAAGTCATTCTATTTTTGTTCCATTCTCTCTATATCCAAACCATCTCAATAACCCTCCTCAGCTCTGGATAATAGTTTTGGTAATCCACACCTCCTCTAATCTCCAAACTACAGTTCTTTGCCAATTTATTCACAACTCACATTGCCCTCAGGCATGACATCTCCACTGCCTCCGGCCTTGTCTTGTTGCAACATTCACAACCCATATCTCCACACCTGCAAAAGTGTTGTTATAGCTTCTGCTCTCATACATTCCACTCTTTACTTTCATAGGATAAGTTCTCTGTCTCCTAAAACTCGGGTAACTGTATTGATCAATAACAATGCTGCGACTGTAAGGACTCGAACATACACTTTAGGCCCCGCCTGCTCGTTAGTACACCAAACAGGGAGTACAATGATTATCTCAGAAACTTACACCACCATATGTCCTCGGATGACGGTGGCTCCTAGCTTGGCTGCGGGTGCGTCATTCTTTGTAGGATTGTGTGGTTCTCTGAGTTAGGCGTCATGTGTTTTCACTCACCATGAGCAGACAGGAAATCTTAACTATGGAAGACAAGCCGCGGGAGGGTGGAAATCTTTAGCTCATGTACTTTCACACTTCTCAGTGCGTCATCAGGAGCTATGCAATGTTGCAAGGCAACAGCTGAAGGAGTGAGGGGAGCTTTCTCAGAGTAGCGCAGTGCAGGTTTGTCACCTGCAGCCTCTCTTAGATGCTTGAGCCAAACTTGAGTTTGGTCCCACCCCTGCACCACCACCATCCCCTTTTCATAGGAAATGGGGTAGGAGTTTCACAGGGGGAATAGGATTATGAAATTAGACATATAATAGCCAACCGCAAGCATTTTCACGTCACTTAGAGCAGGTCATGAAGCAATACATTTCTCAGTGATTCTATACATATGGATTGCTATAGTTCTGTAACCTTTTAATTAATATAAGAAAGGAAATGATATGCTCTTTTGTCTGTTTTAATGTCTGGTCTGGGGTACTCGTTATTCAGTGGTACTTTCAGAAATATCTCTTCATATTCTCCTAAATAGTATCACCAGTCTTCTCAGTGTGGGTTAATATGTCTTACTTGAATCTTCTATACCATTCCTATAATATTTCTATGGTCCATCTTTCTACTTCTAATATCCTTTTCAATCCCTACCTATGTAAACACTTAATCTTGTGTACCTGTCAGAAATGTATAGTACATTAACAGCTAAACGCGTTATATAACTATACACAACTGACTTACATTAAATTTTGGTGCATAGACACCATTAGAGTGTCAACAGTGCATCATGAAACCACCTGGCATAATGAGCAGTTCTGTGATTTCAGTATATAATTTGTTGTTTAAGATTGTGTACAATGACTCTCCCTAGTGTACTATCAAGCTTGTATAACCCATAGTGAGTTATATACATTCATGTCATCTAACAAGAGGAAAATTTAATTATATTTCTTTCTGTAACAGAACTATTGGGTACAATAATAGCAATCTATATGTATGGTATCTATAGAAACGTATTTTCTCAAGTCACATGACCTGTTCTAAGCGGTTAGAAAAAAGAGCTGAGGGATGGCTATTATATCTTCTAATTTCCATAATCCTTGGCTCTCAAGCCCTCCTACCCCATATGGGTGGAATGGGTATGGTAATTGGTGCAGGTGGCACCAAACCGTTGGCTCATTCAGAAGGCTGTGGCAGTGACAAGCCGAGCTGCGTTACTCTGAGAAAACTTCCTCACTCCTTCAGCTGTTGTAGCCACAGCACTGCATAACTCTGATGTTGTACACTGAGAAGTGTGAAAGTAGTTGAGCTTAAGATTTCCACCTCCGTGGCTTGTCTTGGTACATGCATGCATATATATATATATATATATATATATGTCCGTGCCATTAGGTAAAACTGGTCCAATTATAAGAACTCATCTAAAATTAGAGATTTCTAAATTTTTATCTAATACGTTTAAAGATATATTTTTTTCATTTATCATTAATGTAAAATTTATAATTTTGTACCAGAAACTTTAAACCTACACTAACCTTATTACAACAGCGCAATTTAATTTAGCCTAACCCAACTAAATATATTTTAGATACGTAAACATTAATTTAATAATAAACAAACACAATGAAATATATTTTTCATTATGTTCAGAATGATTTATAAAAATTATTACTTGCACAAAAATTTTAGCATCTTATACTTGGCAAGAGTGAGGCAGTTATCTATTAAGCCAAAAATCATGGAGTTTTACCTAATCATTTTGACATATATATATATATATATATATATATATACTATATATATATATGTCATAATATGTATATATATCATTAAAAGTATAGCTGATTGGTGGTGAACAAATTCTTACTAAAAGTACTTTGTAAGTCAGTATGTACAAACCTCATTGCCCACACCATCATGATTTTCAAGGGTGCGGTGATGATTAACAAGTTTACGTCCAAGGGTAGGTATCTCTTCACTAACGTTAAAGTACATTACTTGAAAGGTTTAATGTTAGAATTATTTAGCAGATCTTTTCCAGAAGATTTTACACTGGCAAAACGGTCATCGTTGTATACTTCAAGTTCTTAAACTCACTATAAAAAACTCGGCAGTCGTAAATGATGAGATTTTTTCTCAATCAACGAAATAAAGTTACTTTTGTTCAGTTGTAACCTTGAAGATGCATATAAGAAAGCTGAGGGTGAAACCCAGGACGGATCCAAGGTTATGTTCACTGAGACGTCTACGAGTATGTTGCGGTGTATATAATAGTGGAGTTAATTTAAATCCCTATTAATTATTTAATAGGTTTTGATGTCAATCTACTAAACGTATTTCAGATGTTAATCCAAGTGCATCACAGACAAAGTAGATAACGAAACTGCTTGCTACTGTTGATTGCGCTGTCACTAGATACTTTAAATTTAATTTTGATTTTTGAGTTTCTATTATGTTTTTCTGTTCTGTTCTTACGCTGTCAACACTTTGGCCTTCCGTTCTCCACACGGGGGTTCAGTGGAAAGTGCGAGGAAGGTACATGTTGCCACGCCTTTCTAGCGATAGGTTTTGC
Source organism: Cherax destructor (assembly GCA_009830355.1). Classification (NCBI taxonomy): domain Eukaryota; kingdom Metazoa; phylum Arthropoda; class Malacostraca; order Decapoda; family Parastacidae; genus Cherax; species Cherax destructor. Next base: position 23,903 of record WNWK01019352.1, read on the forward strand.
ACTACATACACCGCCTTCTTAAATCTAAATTTTCCTTTTCTACCTATTGCAAGAATTGCATAGCTTCTGATAAAGCGATGGGTGAGTGCGAAGGACCTAGAACTAGTTTTCCATCCCAAGTGGCATGTTTTGCATTATTTTCATTGCTCGTTTGCTTGTGTCGTGCATATATATTTATATATAAACTCATACACAAATACACACACACACACGCACACATACACACACATGATGTGAAGTTAAGGAGAATTAAAAAGGATGAGGATCAGGCAGGATGACGTAGAGACCTTACTGAGATAGCGTTCCGATATCTCCAGTAAGGAATCGTTCAAGACTCTGTACACCAGAGTAGTCAGGCCCTTATTGGAGTATGCAGCACCAGTTTGGAACCCACCTGGTTAAGCGTCAGGTAGAGAAAGTGCAAAGGTTTGCAACAAGGCTAGTCCCAGAGCTAAGGAGGAATGTCCTACGAAGAAAGGTTGCCAAATCGGCCTGACGACACTGGAGACTTAAGGAAGGTCAGTGAAGACATTATAATGACATACAAAATATTACGAGAATTGACAAAGTAAGACACAGAAATATGGGGTCACAATTGCAAGTTGAAGACTCAGATGAGTCAAAGATATGTTAGGAAGTATTTCTTCAGTCATAGGTTGTCAGGAAGTGGAATAGTCTGCCAAAGCTGTTGACGTAGTGGAGGCAGGAACCATACATAGTTTAAGACGAGGTATGATTAAGCTCATGGAGCAGGGAAAGAGGACCCTAGTAGCGGTCAGTGAAGAGGCTGGGGCAGGAGCTATGTCTCGCCCCTGCAACCACAAATAGGTGAGTACAAACACATACACACACACACACACATTTGTCAGCATTATGAGCAAACCCGTTGGATACATAAGAGGAGCCTACAACCTCTCAGATCTCATTTCGTTATTTTAAAAGTTCTATCAAATTATACGTCTGCCAAACTGCTCTAATATACATAATTAATATATATATATATATATATATATATATATATATATATATATATATATATATATATATATAGCAACATATATATATATCAATAACAACACTGCAACTAGCCAAGGACTCGAACCCATGCTGTTTTGGCCCGCCTCGTGGTGAGCGAAAACACATGACGTTCTAACCCACAGGACCAGGCAATCGTACAGAATGACGCACCCAGCCAAGCTGGGTGTTTTACCCTCATCCGAGGACATATGGTGGTGTGGGTGACTCAGGCTAATTTCATTCTACTCTCTGGTTGGTGTGCTTGCCCAACGAGCAGTATTTTATATTATTGGCTGGAGTGGTAAATTATTGGTGTTATAGATCAATACCACTCGTTCATTAAGATACAACACATATAGGAGCTATAAAGTAGGCCTGAGTACACCAAACAGGGAGTAAAATTAAATTGGCTCAGGGCACCCATACCGTGAGAAATAAACCGGATGAGGGTAAAACACCTAAGCTTGGCTGGGTGCGGTATTCCATCTGCAGTTGCCTGGTCTTGAGGGTTAGAACGTCATGTGTTTTGCTCACCATGAGGTGAGCCAAAGCAGCATGGGCTCAGGTGTCCTTGGCCAGTGCAGTGTTGATATTGATCAATACCACAAGTTCGTTTACAATAATGTAAAATTCTGCTCATTGGTCTAGTACATCAAGCAGGAAGTAGAAAGAAATCAGCTCAGGCACCCACCACCGTATGTCCTCGGATTGACGGTAAAACACCTAGCTTGGCTGGGTGCGTTATTCTGTGGGGATTGCGTGGTCCTGTGGGTTAGGGCGTTATGTGTTTTGCTCATCATGAGGCGGGCCAAAGCAGGATGGGTTCGAGTCACTTGGTTCATCATGGTATTGTTATTGATCAATACCGTCGTGGTTACTATAATATATATATATATATATATATATATATATATATATATATATATATATATATATATATATATATATATATATATATATATATATATATATATATATATATATATATATTAATACATCGAAGCCAGTTCCCACCAAGGCAGGGTGGCCCGAAAAGAAAAACTTTCATCATCATTCACTCCATCACTGTCTTGCCAGAGGGGTGCTTTACACTACAGTTATAAGACTGCAACATTAACACCCGCGTCCTTCAGAGTGCAGACACTATATATATATATATATATATATATATATATATATATATATATATATATATATATATATATATATATATATATATATATATATATATATATATATATATATATATATATATATATATATATATATATATATATATATATATATACACACACACACACACACATTCATTTATTTATTTATTTCAACATGGCGGCCGTCTCCATCGAAGCAGAGCCCAAAAAAGAAAGGAACACTTTCACCATCATTCACACATAATCACTGTCTTTGCAGAGGCGCTCAGTTACGACAGTTTATTTGTCACTCAAGAAATAAGCAGCATCCCAAACCCCTCCTTTAGAGTGGCAGCCATTCTATTTCCCACCTCCAGGACTCAAGTCCGACTAACTGGTTTTCCTGACCCTTCACCAAAGCGCATTACCCCCTGCCACATTCCAACAGCTCGTCAGGTCCTAAGGAAAAAAACATTCATCTCCGCATCCTCCACATTAATAAACGAAACCGGAACAGTGTCATTAATGATATATTAAGTAGCCTGCAGCTAAGCAGAGGCAAGCACTGCCCGGAAGATGAAACTAGCCTAAATAATATGCAGACTTAGGGAGGATGAGACAGTTGTATAGCAGTACAAAGCACAAGAGTGACAGGACTAAATAAACACCCTAGAAATGCCAGGTTTCATTTAAATTCATGAACAAGCGGTACAAATGCAAAACAACCACGGGAATTTGAATGAAAGCCCTACAGCTATCATTCAATGCCCCGTAAGAAAAATAAATATTGCGGCCAGCAGGGTTCGAAGGTGGCATATTTCCCTGACCCTTAGACCACTCACCTATAGATGCTTCAAAACGCTAGGTAGTTGAGCAGTCTAAGGTGTCACTAAGAATTGCTGTATTTCTAACGTGGGTTCGAATCAGCTGACCTGAGTATTTCTCTTTTATATACCTCGCTGTATATATCCCTATTCTATCGTTAGTTTTGTCCACAGCAAGACAAAAAACTTTTAAGCCAACATATCCAGCACAAGTTTCAAGGGATGGCATGCCAGGCAGCACTAAGTGCAACAAGATCACAGAAGAGACTTCATACCTCTGAGTGCATAACTGAGAGAGACTTGCTTCATCTTAGTGTGTGAGGCGAAACTTTGTCGAAAGGATCGCATTATACTGCATTTGTGTCATTTTTTTTCCCAGCTAGTGTTTAGCAATCCACAATGTGGACAGGTCTCAATCACTTCCTGATATAGTGGTAGATAATTTATATGGGACTGAACCTACGTCTGCACTCTGGCTAACATCTTTATTCAATTTTCTGTTAGACAACATCGAAGGGTCATAAGGAGTAGACCTGAAACTCAGGAAAAATGGGAACATAATAGCTATCAGTACTCTTTTTTTCCACTTTGGCTCAGAGACCCATGGACCCTAGAGAAGCAAAGCCGCAAAGTACTCATTCAAGATTGCTGATTTCAGGTTCATCGACACCACTTTAGATCCAAAGGGTTGCAACCTTCCTCTTCCAGTGTCTCAATGTAGCCATACAGAGGAAGAATGTCTTCTGTATTTTTGTTTCCATTACAAGTATGCAGTACTTGATTATTGTATATGTGTGTATATATATATATATATATATATATATATATATATATATATATATATATATATATATATATATATATATATATATATATATATATATATCTTTCTTTATATATATATATATATTTTTATTATTATTTTTTATTTTTATTACCACATTGTGATTCCCACAAACAGGTGTGAAAAACTGTCATCATTCACTCCATCACTGTGCTTGCCAGAGGGGTGCTTTACACTACAGTTATAAAACTGCAACATTAACACCCTCCTTCAGAGTGCAGACACTGTACTTCCCATCTCCAGGACTCAAGTCCGGCCTGCCGGTTTCCTGAATCCCTTCATAAATGTTACTTTGCTCACACTCAACAGCACGTCAAGTAAAAACCATTTGTCTCCATTCCTCCTATCAAATACGCTCACACATGCTTGCTGGAAGTCAAGCCCCTCACGCACACAAAACTTCCTTTACCCCCTCCCTCAGCCTTTCTAGGCCGACCCCACCTTCCCTCCACTACAGATTTATACACTCTCAAAGGGTGTCTGTCTCGTTCTATTCTCTCTACATGTCCGAACCACATCAACACCACTCCGAATTCTCTGCATTATATTCACACCACACATTGCACTCAGACATGACATCTCCACTGCCTCCAGCCTTCTCCTCGTTACAACATTCATCTGTGCTACCAACATAAAGTGTTGGCTGTAACTATACTCTCATACATTCCATTCTTTACTTCCATGGACAAAGTTCTTTTGTCTCCACAGACTCAAGTGCTCACTACCCTTTTTCCCTCATCAATTCTATGATTCACCTCATCCTTCATAGACCCATCTGTGACATGTCCACTCCCAAATATCTGAATACGATCACCTCCTCCATACTCTCTCCACTCCAATCTGATATCCAATCTTTCGTCACCTAATCTTTTTGTTATCCTCATCACCTTACTCTCTGTTCAACAATTTTCTTATTTTACCTACCAAATTCATCGCCTCACAACTTCTCTTCAGAATCTCCCAAAAGCACAGTGTCATCAGCAAAAGCAGCTGTAACCCAACTCCCACTTGTATTTAATTCTTTATCTTTTAACCCCACACCTCTTGCCAAGACCCTCGCATTCACTTCTCTTACAACCCCACCTATTAATATATTGAACAACCACGGTGACATCACACACATCCCTTGTCTAGGCCACTTTTACTGGGAAATAGTCCCTTCCCTCCTACATACTCTAACCCGAGCCTCACTATCCTCATAAAAACTCTTCACTGCTTTCAGTAACCACCTCCTATTCCATACACCTGCAACATCTGCCACATTGCCCCCTATCCACCCCTATCCTTACGCCTCTAAATCCATAAATGCCACAAAAACCTCTTTACCCTTATCCAAATACTGTTCCTATATGTTTCACTGTAAACACTTTGGTCTACACACCTATTTCCTAAAGCCCCCTTGTTCATCTGCTATCCTGCTTTCTGTCTTACTCTTAATTCTTTCAATAATAACTCTACTGCTTTACCAGGTACACTCAACAGGCTTATTTTTCTATAATTTTGCACTCTCTTTTGTCCCCTTGCCTTTATACAAAGACAATACATGCTCTTCAATCCCTAAGGTACCTTACCTCTTCCATACATTTATTAAACAATAGCACTAACCTCCAAACTATATCCCCACCTGCTTTTAACATTTCTATCTTTTATCCCATCAATCCCAGCTGCCTTACTTACCATTTTGCCACTGCCTCACGAACTTCCCCCACACTCACAACTGGCTCTTCCACACTCCTACAAGATGTTATTTCCTCCTTCTTTCTCCCACGAAATCACAGCTTCCCTGTCTTCATCAACATTTAACAACTCATCAAAATATTCCCTCTATCTTCCCGATACCTCTAACTCTCTGTTAATAGCTATCCTCTATTTAACTGTCAAATCCATTTGTTCCTAAACGCCTCAACTTATTAATCTCACTCCAAAACTTTTTCTTATTTTCAACAAAATTTGTTGATAACATCTCACCCACTCTCTCATTTGCTCTCTTTTTACATTTAGCTACCCTCTCTTAACCTCTCTTTTCTCTCAATATACTCTTTCCCTCCTTGCATCCTTCTACTTTGTAAAAACCTCTCATATGCTAACTTTTCTCCCTTACTACTCTCTTTACATCATCATTCCACCAATCTAACTGCCTCCTTACTCGCCTGTAACCACAAACTTCTGGAACACTCTAACACTACATTTTTAAATCTACCCCATACATCTTCGACCCCATATATATGTGTGTGGGTGTGTGGAGTGTCTCACCCTAATTGAGTGCAGGGGTCGAGACTCAGCTGGTGTGTGTGTGTGTGTGTGTGTGTGTGTGTGTGTGAGTGAGAGTCTTTAATGTATATATGGCCCACCTCTGGTGTAATGTGATAGATGCCACATCCTCGGAGAAGTAAAATTCAATCGAGGAAATTCTAGAGACTTCCTTTTATCGGCACATATTGTTATAAACATTATTTCCAGATCAGGGCAAGGCGAACCAGCTTTTTCATCTACAGTAAGTGGGCAGTACTCTCCCTCTAAATGATTTCACTGATTGCGTGAATTGTTAAGCATTCTAAAATCTCTCGTTGGCCAGTGCATACACAGCCCAGGATGAGATGGAAACGACTAAAATATAAAAAGCCTTGTGCTTCCAGGAATGGGAACCAACGCCTAGTGTTTGATGGCAGCTCATACTTATATAGGTTCCTAGCTTTGTGCTTTAAATTCCTGTAGACTATTCAACCTTATTATGAGGGTCGAATGGTTTGAATCAGTATATGATCCAATAAGCGTTGAGTAGGCACTGGAGAAGCATCAAAACCAAGGATATGAAGCATTATCTCTCTGAATTACCACAATATGGCACTACAAGGAAGGTGGCAGCACTTGTGTCTCTTGATATTTAGATGAACTTCGAACCTGTTTCTTTCAGGACACTTGTGGCACTCTTTCAAGTGGCCTGCAATTTCTAATCCTATTCGGATAAAGCAGCAGTAATTATATTTCTATTTCCTATACTAATTGAGCTTGTGTTATTTTTATGCTCAGCACTACCGCCCTGTTGACCAACATTGAAATGCGTTTTCAGCTAGGGTAGATGCATGTCTGTCGTTCCTCCAGAGATATTGTGATCCGTCAGAAAAACTAGCAAAATTTTGGGATGCTCAACATTATAGAATATGGTTTCATTTTTGTCTGGGCACTGGACAAGACTTCTCTCTTTATGATTATTTCAAGTAACTTCATTGTGTCTCCCATTCCATCCTATGGATCTTGTACTGGTCAGTTCAAACCATACTGGTGAGTTACCATTTTCTTGCTAATGCAATTGGGCCTACAAGAAGAACTACTGCAGTGTGTGGAGTGTCTGTGGGTTGAAACACACCAGTCAGAAAAAACGCGAAATGTTGACAAAGTGATGTGCAATCATAACTAAGGAAGGGTGCATATCTCTCTGGTGAAATTGTCGTCTCTATTCTCGTTTCAAGTGTTTTCAATGATGGGGTTGTGAAGCAGAAGTTTGTGGGTCATAGTTGATTGAAAGAATTTTCCAGAGATGAGATAATATTCTACTAACCGGTGCCTCTAGTGTGGTTATAGACCCTTGCTGAATTACATACATGTTCTCGTCCAATTTACCCATCAAGTCACTGGATTCATAGCAATAAGATAATAAGGCTGGCAAGGCAATCCCAGGAGCCGTAAATATTTCAGTATGCCAAATTTCATAAAACGGGCCTGCACCACTATGGATCGTTCAGAGAAGATTGAAAGAATTTTCTTACATTGACTTTTGAAGAATATAGTACTCATTACGTATTGGGTTTTTGAAGGGTCGGGATTTTGGATGTATTTTAATAAGAGCTGCCTCTGAAGTTCTGTTTAAAATTCTTTACGTATTATTGTTTTCTAGCTGCTAACTGACAGCCCAAGATCTGGAAGAACCACGATTTTGAATAAACCACAAGAATACGATCATGAGACTAACCACCATCATGCTTCAAGTAGTATATCAACTATCTACAAGATGAGGAGTAAGAATCACGTTTCGCTTCGTAGTTGGTTTACTGAGACATCAGCTCTGGTAAGAACGACCTGAACAATTGGTTATATAAACCTTTAAGAGAGGGGACAGTCACATCAACTACTTCTCAGCTTCCTCTACTTCGTTTTTCACCAGTGTTTATGTCTCTGTAATCGACTGATGAAGCCTGCAGTGCAGGCAGAAACTAACCAGAATTTTGGACATAGTGTTCAGTCCCCAAACAGAAATAGGAGGTTAGCTAAAATAGATAACTGACTACAAATTGCAGTCAAGCCAAATGATCCTAAGATTTCAATACTTTGTAAGAAGTTTGATTGGAGTGTGAATAGGAAAAGGGGACAAATAATAAACCAGATTACAGAAATGGAAATTATGCAGGTACAAAAAATTCCAAAATGGAATCCTATGTGATGACAAGGAAGTTCCTAGCCGAGTTGGTAGTATGGGTTAATAAAAGCCAAGAACCAATAATAATGTACCCATAGTATAAAAACAGGACCAAGAGCTGAGACTCAACCTCTGCAAGGAATTCGACGTGTACAACTCGGAGAGAAAGCACATTCAAAAGGCAATTAGACAATCACACCACACGAACACTGTCTTCCTCGTTAGATTTATACCCTTGTTATTCAGTTTATAGCTCAGGGAGCTATTGTTAAAAAAATAATTAATCACTGCTTTTGTCTACTGAAAGCTGCTATTGTGACAAGTCAACTCGAGGCTATTTGTTGCTGCTAACGAGCAAGATTAATTTAACTCTCGAGCATGTTTACAAGAAACAAAGCCACTACCAAGAACCATAAAAAAAGAAATGCTACTTTCACCTTAAACAGATTTTAAGTACATACAAAGACAATTAAAGAAACATTGTGACATTCTCATACTCTTTAACACAGGAGCTTCACACATTTCTATCACATATATGTGCATTAACCTGTCACATGTTCCTCGCTGCTGAACACACAAGACAACACACGATTGCATCCCTACGATGGTGGGTTAAATCATCCAGCAGGAATATCCGTGTAAATAATACCTTGCTTTCACAGCAGTTGTTCATCCAACTCATTGGACACGCATAATACTTTAAATATCTTGCCTCCACAGCCTAACGTCATGAGGAAAGCTGAGTGAGGAGTACTTAGTAATTTCATGTGATCTTAAGCAGCGGCATTTTTAATAGTGACATGGACACTCATTAAAATATACATACTCATGATAACACAAACTCATGTATACAGACTAATGATCATATACAGACTCTTCATGCATAAGGCACATGATAACATAGTGATGATAACACACTCATTATGACACATGACAATATGCAGATTCATGACAACACGCTAATAGTTAGACTCGCGGCAACATATGCATGATAACACGTGACAACAGAACTCGTGGCTTTTACACTTAAGTTTCGAAAAGAACACTCAGACTCTTGACAACGTTTTGTATGAATCCAAACAGACTCATGATGCCATGTAGACATACAGACTCATGACAGCATACAAGCACATGATAACATAGTCTCATGATAACTTACAGACTCTTTGCAGTTGCATACTAAATCATGATAACATTTAAACTCAAGATAATATACAGACTTGTGATAACAGTCTCATAGTCATGTAACCGACTTATGAAAATAGGTGTATTCCTGACAGTATATAGACTTATAACAACTGCTTTCAACAAATCGGCCGCATCCTACCGAGGCAGGGTGGCCCTGCGAGGCAGGGTGGCCCATAAAAGAAAAACAGAAAGTTTTTCCTTTTAAATTTAGTAATATATACAGGAGAAGGGGTTACTAGTCCCTTGCTCCCGGCATTTTAGTCGCCTCTTGCAGGACATGGCTTACGGAGGAAGAATTATGTTCCAGCTCCTCATGGAGATAAGCGAAATAAACAAGAACAAGAACTAGTAAAGAAATAGAAGAAAACCCAGAAGGGTGTGTATATATATGCTTATACATGCATGTGTAGCGTGACCTAAGTGCAAGAAGTAGCAAGACGTAGTGTAAGTAGAAGTAGCAATTCGTACCTAAATCCCGCATGTTTATGAGACCAGAAAAAAGACACCAGCAATCCACCCTCATGTAAAACAATTACAGGCTTCCTACACGTACGTACGTACATACGTACTGATAATAATAAAAATGTTAATAGCAATGAATAATGATAACAGCATATTATTACATACTAAATAATGATTACATACAGTACATATATGATAACAGATTATTGAAGAGAGTGATAATAAATGACTGATGATAACACAGAACAGAAAACTAGTAACATACAAACTAATAATAAACAGACTAAATGATATAATGATATAATGATGATGATTATAATGAGTAATAATAACATATGCACACTTATGATAACATGATTTATGAAAACATGAAGACTGATGATAACAAAAAGTGATGATGAGATACCGACTGAGGATAACACACAGACTGAGTAACATGTATACTGAGGATAACAAGACTGAGTAAACGCTCAAGTGATAACTCACAGACTGATAACTCCACAGACTGATGATAAATGAGACTGAGGATAACAGACTGATAATACTAATGATAACACAGAAAAAAACACAAAATGGAAATAATACACACTGATAACACAAATTTATGATAACACGAACAGATGATAACACAGTGATAATAACATGGACTGGTGATAACATGAACTGATGGTAACACAGACTGATGATAACATAGACTGATGGTAACACAGACTGATGATAACATAGACTGAAGGCAACACAGACTGATGAGTAAACATGGACTGATGGTAGCTTACACAGATAAACATAGAGGCAGATAGTGACACACGTATGATGAGAGAGCATCATTTCCTCTCTTGGTCTGGTAACTCCTCTCTACTTTAGAAAAGTTCCATTGTGAATAAAAATCGCACATGTGAGTTGGAGTTGAACTTGAGGTTTAGGGGGACTGCTGTGGGGTTGAAACTTCAGTATTTTTGAGGGTTTTGATGTTAAACCATTCGCCAGATTGACACACCCAGAAAAGTCAGGTACATTTTCAGTAAGTTTTTAAATTTTCAATTTTAGCGCTGATCAGCTTCACAAATTTCACTTTTGTTTGCAGTAATTTAAACAAAATAACTTGAAACAGGTTTGCTTTTCCTCTTTCTAAGTCAACAAGTGACGACGTAATGATGGATGAAAGTGTACCAAAAATATGGATAAGACGTAGAAAAGTCAGATAGTTGGGTCGAGCAAGCGGACTGGCCAAGAAGACATGCATTTGGACTAGAAGATGCCTTAAATACGTCAGGTGCTGAGCCCTCGGACTACTTCCATGCAGACGGGTTTTACGTTGATTAATACCTCTTTAGCTTGTTGGATATCTATGTTAAGGAAACGTTTCACCCAGCCAGTGGCTTCCTTAGTCCAATACGAAAAGAACAAAGAAGGATGAAGAGTTTAATAATTAGTCCTCAGCTTGGAGTCGATGTGTTCAGCATTAATAGACTAAACACGTGACTCCAGGCGAAATCACTGATTACCTCAAACTCTTATTCGTCTTTCTCGTTCTTCTTTCTATTGGACTGAAGAAACCACTGGCCTGGCAAGCATTTCCACAATAAAGTTTCATTCTTCAAATTATCGGTCTTCTAAACCATCACAGGTTTTACTTTGTTTATCGTATATCAAGAAAAAGGGTGTGTGCCCTCAACATGTGCAACATCTAGGTATCTTTATTGATGATGATATTCAGTGAAAACTCTAATATTGCGAAGCTCTCTCTGCGGAAGAGCTGCGAAGATACTGAAGCTTTGGGAGATTAACGGGAAGATGAGAGAGATTCCCAAATCCCAGAAGAGCATAGAGTTCAGTAGAAACTGGAACAATTGATTCCACGAAACCCACAGATGCTGTAGAAAGACTTGGCGCTTTTCAATCGGCAGATGCTGCTCTTTATTACGATATTTGGACATTTGGCGACTAAAATAAAGTACCATTTGACAAGATGTAACGGAAGAAAGCTCGAGCATTGATGAGTCCATTCAAGACATTGAATGAAACTTTAGCTTTGGCCAATGAAAATAGGAGCAGTGTGGAACGTAAAAAAGAACGAAATAAGGAGATGAACTCAGCTATGAATCTAAACTAAATCAACTCCTATTTGCTACAAAAGTCTAAGTACCTGAATCATGCAGTAACAGAGAAGCGTTCATGCACACATTATCCTAATATCCACCAAGGTTTTTCACTTTATCACCTAGTCAAGGAATTCACCTGGCTTCGCTCACAAGGTCATGGCCCCACGAAGATGGGAACCTGGAGAGCATTAACTAATTAAGTGTCCACTTCACGTCTTATAAGAAAAATAACAAAAAGTGGGCGGTAAGGCAGCGAAATCTAGTCTGAAGTTATGGCCACCTCTGTAACTGTCATCCTTGCACTGGGAATAAAAATTAATGCCAGCATTTCTAAATCCAACTGTCATTACTATCTATATTTATATAAGTGTAACAACCCTAACCTGGGGTCGTTGCCCCTGGGGGTCGTTTGGGGTTTCTCGAGGGGGTCACAAAGGGTTCAGGGAGAATATAATTTATTTTCAAATATTTCAATTAGGCAGTTGGGCTTTTACCGTTTAGTGAGTGGCAACACTGATCACAGGTGCGTGGTCTGCTACGATAAACACTCAGCCACAACCAGTCTCTCAGTCCAGTTCCACAGCTACGGTGGGTGGGGGATATCTGTGTCTCTTGCTTCGTGAATCTCAAGGCGGTTTCCTGTTTTACACTATGTCTGCCAGAAGCGTACGTACAATGAAGCCTTTCTCCAAGATGCGTTTCATAAGCATCATTCAGAACTCTGTGGTCAAGCTGCAATGTGTCGTTTGCACCAAAGTTTTTAGTCACGAGAGTATGAAGCCCAAGCAAAGTGAAGGTCCATTTTAAATCTTGCCACAACCATCTAGTGGACAAAAGCTTGGTTTCATCCAGAATGAAGCAGCGTTCGGAGGCTTCATACAGAATTGCTCAAATCAGCTAGAACCAAGCCTCATAACATTGGCGAAGACCTGATTAAGTCTTGCATTCAGGAAGCAAGGAAAGTGGTTCTTGGAGAACAGCAGCAAACAAGTTGGTTCCTTTCGAATCTCGGACATGAGTGAGGATACTCTGCTGCAGGTACAGGCTGCTGTTAGGAGTAGTCCAGTGTATTCATTGCAACTGGACGAGTCAACGGATGTTGCTCATGTTCCCAACTTCTTGTTTATGCTCGTTACCTTGACAGGGAAGTTATGAAGGAGGAGTGTTACTTGTTATCTGAACCATTGGTCACAACCACTTGTGGAGAAGATATTTTCAAAATCCTTGAAGCCTTTCTCCTTAAACACGAGCTAGGCTGGGAAGCACTTGTCAGGTGTGTACAGATGGGACTCCTTCTGTGACCAGTTGCAAATACAGCTTCAAAGCCTTCTGAAGAACGTCGCTCCGCATGTCTTTCACTCACTATGATTCATAGGCATGCTTTGGCGATGAAGGCCGACCTGGCGTTGTAAATATTGTGAACCATATCAAAGGGAGCGCAACGACTACCAAGTTTTTAAAGTTCTTTGTGAAGAAATGAGTGCCGACTTCTCTGTTCTCTATTTCACACAGAGGTACGTTGGCTCTCAACGGAAAAGATTCTAAATCGCGTGCTACAACGTCGAGAGGAACTAAAGCTGTTGGAACGAGGTCGTACAGCGAGGAGAATCTTCTTCATGAAAAAGATGCGGATGACTGTTTTGCAACAAGGTTGCCTACTTGACAGATTTCTTCTCTGAAGTGAATTCCTGAATGTCACTCCAAGGAAACCTTTTCAATGTTGCACAGCTCTGTAATTAGAAGAATATTTAAAAAAAGTTTTTTAAAATTTTCTCTTATACGTTTAAATATATATATTTTCATTTATGAATGTAAGAATTTATAATTTTGTACCAAAGAAACTTTGAAAACCTACCCAACCATTTCAACAAGCGAATTTAACCCAACCCAACTAAATATATTTTAGATACGTTAACATTAATTTAAAAAAAACAAACACAAAAATATTTTTTCCTTTTTTAGAAAGATTTTGGGGAAAAATTTTTTCAAAAAAAAATTTTCACTTGTCTTATATGGAAGGGGTTATTTTAAAAACCCAAAAACAAAATTTTTTTTAATCGGCACGACAAAAAAAAAAAAAAAAAATATATATATATATATATATATATATATATAT
>WNWK01019353.1:0-38000 GCA_009830355.1 Cherax destructor
CAGAACAAGGGTACGGCAGAAACATTTAGAACGTTCACAGGACTGCGGGGTCAGAACAATGGTACGGCAGCAACATGTAAAACGTTCACAGGGGCGTGCTGGGGTCAGAACAATGGTTGAATATTGTTGTTAGAGAATCTGTTTTTTGTTTTTTTTATTTTGAATTTACCATTGATTATTGTTATTATTAAAATTTTTTTTGATTATTGAAGATTGATATTATTGAACTTGATATTATTGAACATTGTTTTTTGAATATTTTTTTTGGGGGAAAATTTCCCCGGGGGGGAGCATCGGCCCTTTGCCTTTTAAACGGGGGGCCCAGCCCTCTCAAAAAGGGCAGTAGCTTTTTTCTGCATCAAGTAATTAGACACAGATGCTTTCCCAGCATGTACCAGTGTTAGACACCCTTTAAGATACATCACGGCTGACCACTGTTTAATTTGGATGGGTTAATGATCGATCTCTTACAGCATGGAAATTTTAAAAAATCCTACACCCATTTTAATAGCATGTTAACAATAGCATACACAGTCTCTAAGCCCAGACAGCAAGAAATCAAGCACTCTCATTGCTTCCTGTAGAAGTTTGGCAAGCAAATGAAACATGTTGATCGATTTTTTTTTGTGAGGGCAAGATGAGGCGAGCAGAGAGGCCAGGAAGGGGTTTAGATTGCTTTATAACCTCCCAGAGAAACATTAATGCCAGGATAAAGAATAAAGAACACTGTTCCGCGTTTTTTATGGCATAAAGACAATCCAAATTAGCGGTATATTACGAAGTGTGCGAAGCTTCCTGTATTGACATTACTGGAATAGACAAATACTGAAGAACGTAAAGTGACATTGTGAGTGTAACACAGTACCAGACTAGGACGTGTGACATTCCTCAGCGATACTTTTCCAATCAAGACAGCATTTTCGGGTGACAATTAAGGGTCCGATACAAATATCTAGGTAAGTCTGCTCAGACATTTAGAAGTTCTATTGACTGCGCAGTTAGGAACTGATTTATGTTCTAGGCAGATTTATCATACACCCAGTGAACTGCGGGCTTTTAGCCCAACCCAGTAAGCTATTCAGTATTCAATGTATATTGCTATATGCTCCTCATGGGCAATTATTCACAAACTCACTTTCTAACAGCCCCGTGGCAGTGAACACACTGGGTTATATCGGAGAAACTGTCTGGCCGCAGCTGCAGAAGTTGACCCAGCATTAAAGATAAGTACAGTGTTTCATGTGTTCTACAATGTAAATTTACCACAATTATTGAATATTATTATTATTGAATATTGATTATTGAATATTGTTATTATTGAATATTGCTTTTCAATAATTATCCAACTGTCAGCGGTGCTCACTCTCTCCCCCTCACTAGCATCCAAAGCTGTCAGTGGTGCTCCCTCTCTGCCCCCAGCATCGAGACTCTCAGCGGCGCTCACTCTCTGCTCTCCCACGAGCATCCAGAGCTGTCAATGTCTCTCATTCTCTGCCCTCCCCAGCATCCAGATCTGTCACCGGCACTAACTATCTGTCCCCCAGCATTCAGAGATGTCAGTGCGCTCACTATCTGGCCCCCAGCATCCAGAACTGTCAGTGGTGCTCACTCTCTGCCCCCCAGCATCCAGGGGCTGTAAGTGAATATTGTTATTAATAATCATTGTTATTATTGAATATTAATTTTACTGAATATTGTTATTAGTGAATATTGTTGTTAGTGAAAATTATTGTTAGTGAATATTGTTGTTAGTGAATATTATTGTTAGTGAATATTATTGTTAGTGAATATTGTTGTTAGTGAATATTGTTATTGAATATTATTGTTAGTGAATATTATTGTTAGTGAATATTGTTGTTAGTGAATATTGTTGTTAGTAAAGTAAAGTAAATTTTATTTCATTGCAATTTTACATAGATATTGGTAGTTACAATCATAAACTGAAGTGCAAGGAGAGCCACTGACATGCCATGGTGAAGTGCAAGGAGAGCCACTGACATGCCATGGTGAAGTGCAAGGAGAGCCACTGACATGCCCTGGCATTTTGGGCAGCTTAATCTAATGACTTATAGACTATGTAAATAATATTAGAGAATTGATTGAGTTTATTCTAGTTATATATTTGATTTCAAATTACAATATGATATTATACTGTTAAAATGACAATATGATGATATTACATCGTAACAAGTGTTTAGGAGGATGGTAATATAAATTGAGATTATCTTAAGGAAAATAACATTGAGTAATTTATAGTATGAGTAGTATTTAGTTTTGGGTGAGTAAGGGGAACATAATAGTAACATATTAGTAAAAATTGAAATTATCTTATAGGAAAAAATATTAAGCATTTTTGAAATAGTTTACAGTATGAGTAGTGAATATTGTTGTTAGTGAATATTTTGTTTATTAATGAATAATGTTGTTAGTGAATATTGTTGTTAGTGAATATTGTTGTTAGTGAATATTGTTGTTAGTGAATATTGTTGTTATTGAATATTATTGTTAGTGAATATTGCTGTTAGTGAATATTGTTGTAAATTTAATATTGTTGTTAGTGAATATTGTTGTTAGTGAATATTGTTGTTAGTGAATATTGTTTTTTAGTGAATATTGTTGTTGTGAATATTGTTGTTAGTAAATATTGTTGTTATTAAATATTATTGTTAGTGAATATTGTGTTAGTAGATATTGTTGTTAGTGAATATTGTTGTTAGTGAATATTTGTTAGTGAATATTGTTGTTAGTGAATATTTGTTAGTGAATATTGTTGTTAGTAAATATTGTTGTTATTAAATATTATTGTTAGTGAATATTGTGTTAATGAATATTGTTGTTAGTGAATATTGTTGTTAGTGAATATTGTTGTTAGTGAATATTATTGTTAGTGAATATTGAAATTTTCGTTCTGAAACATTAAGTTAACAGTAGTCATAAATAGCCTGGGCAATAGTTGATCAGATTTCATCCAAGGAAGAGGAGGGTATCTCTAGTTTCATTAATCAAGAGCCTCCTTTCCCCCTCGCCAGCATCCAGAGCTGTCAGCGGCGCTCACACTCTGCTCTTAGCATCCAGAGATGTCAGCGGTGCTCACTCTTTGTCCCCCCTCACCAGCATCTAGAACTGTCAGTGGCGCTCACTCTGTGTCCCCCTTAAGCATCTAGAGCTATCAGCTGCGTTCATTCTGCCTACCAGCATCCAGAGATATCAGCGGTGCTTACTCTCTCCCCCCAGCATCCAGAGCTGTAGTGGCACTCATCTTTGTCCTCCCCCACCAGCATCTAGGAGCTGTCAGCGGTGCTCACTCTCTGCCCCCAGCATTCAGAGCTGTCAGTGGCGCTCACTCTGCCCCCCAGCATCCAGAGCTGTCAGTGGGGCTCACTCTCTGCTCCCAGCATCTAGAGCTGTCTGTGGCGCTCACTCTTTGTCCTCCCTCACCAGCATCTAGAGCTATCAGCGGTGCTCACTCTCTGCCCCTCCAGCATCCAGAGATGTCACCGGTACTCACTCTTTGTCCCCCAGCATCCAGAGCTGTCAGTGGCACTCACTCTTTGTCCTCCCTCACCAGCATCTAGAGCTGTCAGCGGTGCTCACTCTCTGCCCCCCCAGCATTCAGAGCTGTCAGTGGCGCTCATTCTCTGCCCCCAGCATCCAGAGCTGTCAGTGGCGCTCACTCTCTGCCCCCAGCATCCAGAGCTGTCAGTGGCGCTCACTGCCGCTCAGCATCTAGAGCTGTCAGTGGCGCTCACTCTTTGTTCCCTCTCACCAGCATCAAGAGCTGTCAGCGGTGCTCACTCTCTGCCCCCCAGCATCCAGAGCTGTCAGTGGCGCTCACTGCCTCCCAGCATCTAGAGCTGTCAGTGGCGCTCACTCTTTGTCCCCCCTCACCAGCATCTAGAGCTGTCAGTGGCGCTCACTGCCCCAGTATCTAGAGCTGTCAGTGACGCTCAATCTTTGACCACCTTATCAGCATCTAGAGCTGTCAGCGGCTCTCACTCTCTTCCCCCCCAGCATCCAGAGCTGTCAGTGGCGCTCAGTCTTTTTCCCCCTCACCAGCATCTAGAGCTGTCAGCGGCGCTCACTCTCTGCCCCCAAGCATCCAGAGCTGTCAGTGGCACTCATTCTCTGCCCCCCAGCATCCAGAGCTGTCAGTGGCGCTCACTCTCTGCCCCCCAGCATCCAGAGCTGTCAACGGCGCTCACTTTCTGCCCCCAGCATCCAGAGCTGTCAGTGGCGCTCACTGCCGCTCAGCATCTAGAGCTGTCAGTGGCGCTCACTCTTTGTCCCCCTCACCAGCATCTAGAGCTGTCAGTGGCGCTCACTGCCCCCAGCATCTAGAGATGTCAGCGGCGCTCACTCTCTGCCCCCCAGCATCCAGAGCAGAGCTATCAGTGGCGTTCACTGCCCCTAGCATCTAGAGCTGTCAGTGACGCTCAATCTTTGCCCACCTTATCAGCATCTAGAGCTGTCAGCGGCGCTACTCTCTGCCCCCCAGCATCCAGAGCTGTCAGTGGCGCTCACTGCTTCCCAGCATCAAGAGCTGTCAGTGGCGCTCACTCTTTGTCCCCCCTCACCAGCATCTAGAGCTGTCAGCGGCGCTCACTCTCTGCCCTTTTGTTCTTCCTGGAAAAAAAGTAGTTTCTCGCTGTCAAATGAGTTTTTGTTGTTTGCAAATGTGCCACAGGTGGGAGTGGAGGCGAGACTCAGGCGCTAACCTTACAACCTGGATTCATTTTTCAGACGTGCTTTACTTGCTGCGTCATCTGACAAGGGCAGTCTTGCCTAGAAGGTATCCACTGTACCTCAAGGAAGGCCAAAGGTATAGTGCAGAGTGCGGCATAAGATTGCAATGCTGTTAAATATTAGTGTTGAATATTTTTATTGAAGAGATATTCATAAGCTATCACATCTAAAATAATGTAACAATTTGTATAATACAAACTGACAAATTAGGACTTACAAGCACCACATTAATTAGGACTTACCAGCACCACACTACTTAGGACTTACCAGCACCACACTAATTAGGACTTACCAGCACCACACTAATTAGGACTTACAAGCACCACACTAATTAGGACTTACAAGCACCACACTAATTAGCGCTTACAACACCACTAATTAGGACTTACCAGCACCTCACTAATTAGGACTTACAAACACCACACTAATTAGGACTTACAAACACCACACTAATTAGGACTTACAAGCACCACACTAATTAACGCTTACAAGCACCACACTAATTAGGACTTACTAGCACCTCACTAAATTTGTACTTACAAACACCACAAAATTTGGACTTATAAGACCAACTAATTAGGACTTACAAGCACTACACTAGGACTTACAAGCACCACACTAGGACTTCAAGCACCACACTAGGACTTCAAGCACCCACTAGACTTCAAGCACCACACTAGGACTTCAAGCTCCACACTAGGACTTACAAGCACCACACTAGGACTTACAAGCACCACATTAGGTCTTACAAGCACCACACTAAGACTTACAAGCACCACACTAGGACTTACGCACCACATTAGGCTTACAACACCACACTAGGACTTACAAGCACCACACTAGGACTTACAAGCACTACACTAGGACTTACAAGCACCACACTAGGACTTACAAGCACCCCACTAGGACTTACAAGCACCACATAGGACTTCAAGCACCACACTAGGACTTACAAGCACCACACTAGGTCTTACAAGCACCACACTAGGACTTACAAGCACCACATTTGGACTTACAAGCACAACACTAGGACTTACAAGCTCCACACTAGGACTTACAAACACCACACTAGAACTTACAAGCACCACATTTGGTCTTACACGCACCACATTAGGACTTATAAGCACCACAATAGGACTTACAAGCACCACACTAGGACTTACAAGCACCACACTAATTAAGACTTTCAAGCACCACATTAATTAGGACTTAGAAGCACCACACTAATTATGAATTTCAAGCACCACACTAATTAGGACTTAGAAGCACCACACTAATTATGAATTTCAAGCACCACACTAATTAGGACTTACAAGCACCACACTAATTAGGATTTACAAGCACCACACTAATTAGGACTTACAAACACCACACAATTAGGACTTTTAGCACCACACTAATTAGGACTTAAAGCACCACTAATTGGGACTACAAACACCACACTAATTGGGGCTTAAAGCACCATATTAGGACTTACAAGCACTACACTAGAACTTACAAGCACCATAGGACACAAGCACCACTAGGACTTAAAGCACCACACTAGGACTTACAAGCCACACTAGGACTTCAAGCCCACATTTGGCTTACAAGCACCAATTTGGACTTTAAACCCACACTAGGACTTACAAGCACCACACTAGGACTTCAAGCCACCTAACTTACAAGCACCCACTGGACTTTCCATCGTGTGGTGGCCGTCTTGCCTCACCCCGGAGTGTCTGTGGTTCGACCCCTGGCAAAGTTAACATTGGACGTTTTAAAAACCCGGGTTTTTAAACTAAGGAAGTAAATGGTATTTGGGGTTTTAAAAGAGACTGGTGGGTGGCATCTTGGGGACAAGATTTGGGGACCACAATAAAAATTCGACAAACGGTCCTTGATCCCCCGGGTATAAAAAACACGGGTTTTCCCGGGTTATCCCGGGTATAAAACCCCACTGACTTTCTTGGATTATCCTAGAAAAATAACCCCCCGGGGTTAAAAATGGGGCAAAATCTTATCTTACTAAAATGCATTATCAATTTGTCTTGTCCCCGTTTGAGTTCAATTGGATGAGGGCTCAACCCCAAAACCTGGGTATACCTGGAGGTTCCGGGGTCAACGACTCTGGGGCCCCCTGTCCGTGACCAGGCCTCATGATGGATCAGAGCCTGATAAACCAGAAACCCCCTGTGGCCGCACCGCCCAACGTATGACCCACAGCCTGGCTGGTCAGGTAAAAAACTTTAGGTGCCTGCCCGGGTCCTGTGAAAACCAGGGGCTTGTTGGAAACCCCCGATGTATGCTGGGAGGCAGTTGAACAATCTTGGGCCCCCCACACTTATTTGTTGTCCTTCAACGTCTAGTGGCACCCCTTTTTCAATGGGGGGGTTTTTCTTTCCCCAGTTTTTTTCTTTGTGGGGGAGTGACCCCTTAAGTTTTACTAATCCCCCAAAAAATTTTATTATAAATAATGTATCTCTCCCGCCTCTTCTGGGGGGTGGGGGTTTTGGAATTTAAGCGTTCCCAAAACAAAGGGTGGTTTATCCTTTTTGTGTGCCGGGGGTTCTCTGCCATTTTTTAGGCCCAAAAAATTTTCCCCCTGCCTTGAAAGGTGAAATTTGGGTGTCAACAATTTCCAGCCTAGATAGAACAAGCGACCAAAAAATGTAAACCCATGGGTTTGAAGGTTCTTTACCCCTCCTGTCATTTTTCTAACAGATCGTTCTGGGGTTTTGGGTTTTTAAGGTGGATTCTCGGGCATAAAACTCCTTGTCTTTGACATTAATTTTCGCTTTTTTTGGTTTAATGTTTTAAAATACTCCGATGGATTTTAAATTTATTCCGTTTTCCATATCTAAAATTGAAATTTGATTTTCAAAGTTCTTCACTAAAAGGGCTTTTTTCCCTTTCCCCCGGGGGCCAACATCAATCAACAATTTTTCTACATAAGATTGACCAGTAAATAAGGCTTTAACTTTTTTTTTGGCTGGATCAAAAATTGTTTTTTTAAAAAGGGGTGGAGGGGGGCCCCTGTCAGCTATTCAGGGGTTCCCAAAATTTTTTTTAAAGTAAAATAAGACAGTAAAGTCCAACACTAAATTTTGATCAGTAGAGACAGTCAGTTTTTTCTACAAGTCTTGTAATGAAAAAGGGGGGAGTTTTGTTTTGAAACACATCACCACTGAAAAAAGACAACAAACTGTGTTCTCAGGGGGGGAACTGTTCCCCGGCTGCCCCTGTTCCTCGGGTGCCGCCCCCGTTCCTCAGCTGCTGCCCCACTGTTTTCCCCAGCTGCTGCACCTGTTCCTCAGCTGCTGCACCACTTTCCCCCCAAATGCCCCCAAATGTTCCTCAGCTTGCCAACTGTTCCTCAGCTGCTGCTTCTGTTCCCGCTGCTGCACCCCACTGTTCCTCAGGGGGGGACACCTTTCCTCAGCTGCACAAAAATTCCCCCAGGGGGGGAAAACTGTTCCTCGCGCGAAAATTTCCCCATCTGCTGCCCCTGCCTCCCCTCTTTTTCCTTTTTGTTCCTCAGCTGCTGCCCCAAATTTTTTCCCTGCCCGCACCCCCAACTGTTCCCCCCTGCCCCCAAATGTTCCCAGCTGCCACCCTTTCCCCATTTTGCCCCCCTGTTCCTCACCTGCTGCACATAACTGTTCCTCAGCTTGCACAACCTTTTTCCCCCGCTGCCCACTATTCCTAACTACCCCACCCTGTTCCCAGCTGCCACACACTGTTCCTCAGCTGCCTTTTTCCCCCGTTCCTCAGCTGCTGCCCCCTTTCAGGGGTTTACCCAAGGGCCCCCCAAACCCCAAAAAAATTTTATCTATTTCCTCCATAAATCAGTTAAGGGGGTTTTTGACATCCAAAAAACATTTTCCCGATATTTATTGGAAGATGCTGTTTTTATTGGGGGTATAAACTGGCAAAATAAAAAAACCCCCATTAGCAAAGCTAGAATTAATCAGAATTAACCCCCGTTTAACCTTTTAAGCAACAGAACCTTTTGGGTAATCATGTGGGGAAAAAAAAAACTAATTGTCCCCCTTTAATTTAATTCCCCCCTGTTAGTTCACCATGATGTTTAATGAACCTTCACCCGGGTTTTGTTCACCCTTTATGTTTAATGAACCTTCCCCCTTTTTATGGTGTTTTTTCACCATGTTTAAAAATGAACCTTCACCCTGGTGTTTTGTTCACCCCTGATGTTTAATAAACCCTTTACCTGGTTTAGTTCACCATGATGTTTAATAAAAATTCACCCCCCTTTTTATGGGTTTTTGTTCACCATGATGTATATGAACCTTCCCCCCGGTGTTGTTCTTTTGATGTTTAATGGAAACCCTTCCCCCTTTTTAGTTACCCCTGATGTTTAAAACCCCTTCCCCCCGGTGTTTTCACCAGATGGTTAATGAACCTTCCCCTGGTGTTATGGTGTTGGGTTTCCCTGATGTATGATGGAAACCCTTTACCCTGGTGTTAGTTCCCATGATGTTTAATGAACCTTCACCCCCCGGTGTTAGTTCACCATGATGGTTTGAACTTTTTCCCCCGGTTTTGGTTTTACCATGATTTTTAAAAAAACCTTCACCCCAGGGTTTGTTCACCCATGATTTTTTATAACCTTTGGTGTTATTTTCCCCTGATGTTTTAACCTTCCCCCCGGTGTTTTTCAACCCCTGATGTTTTAAACCCCTTTACCCTGGTGTTAAATTCCCCCATGATGTTCACCCGGAAACCTACATCTGCGGTCCCCTTTTTTTCATTCCACAAATTCTTTAATTTTTCCCAAATTGGGGGGTTAATTACAGGTGTTGTTCGTCGGACCGGGTTTTTTTAACCTATCCAGATCCTTTTTTTTCTTTCTTGTTCCTCGTCGATTGTATTTTTCATTGGTTTCCGTGGTCTGTGAACGGGGATACATCTGTCTTTGTTCCATCTGTCATGTCTTTAAAACCCCCTCCCGAAGCAGCAACGGCCCTAGGACTGACCCCAAAAGAACCTGCCCCCTGAAAATTTACTTGTAGTGTATGTAGTAGTCGTTTTAAAAAAGGGCAGCTGGGTACAGTGACGGGTGGGCTGGGCCCCAAATTTTTTGGGGGGCACTGGCATCGGGGGCCCCCCTGTCTTTCAATTTTTTTTCCCCAAAAAAAAAATCTGCTCTGAGTGAGTGCCATTTTCCTTACAAGTCGTTAATGGCACAATCTGTGGCGAAAAGGGGTTTAGGTACTTGGTATTGCTGGTGCTGCTGCTGGTGGAGAAATAAACCCCCAAGACACGGGGGCGACGTAAGGGGAGGACGTAAGTACTTTTTTGTGTATCTGTTGTTTTTTTAAAGCTCCTGGTCTCGGCTAATTATGCTCTTCAGGGGAAGGGAATCATTTACCCCCGGTGAAGTAATCTGCCCCCAAAGTAGTTTCAATTTTCTTCCTTCGATCAAACTTTTTTTTCCCCAATGTTGGGGAAAAATTTTCCCCCCCCACTATAATACAATACAACTTTTATTTCAATGTGTTACAAATATTGTAATTTTCAAGTGAAATAAAAAAACACGAAAGAAAGCAATTAATTATCAATGAATTTCAGGAAACCTTACTAGTTTCCCAAATTTCCCCTCTAACCCCCCTTTTAATGTTTCTAGATACTCCCCCTACTGTAATAAGTCTGGGGCAACAAGGCTGCTCCTATATTCAGCCATTCCTGTCCTTTTTGAGACTCCAGTGATGGCCTTTTTAAAAAACTGTTCCAACAAAAAAGTAACATGGTGAAAAAAAACGGCGGTAAAAAAATTGACTAAAGGGGCCCCCGGTATTCAAATGGCGGACCCGCTACCGGACGAAAAACCAGAAAAAAAAATCTTTTCCACCACAAAAAAATTTGGGGCCCCCTATAAAAAATTTGCACGGTGAAAAATTAAAAATCAACAAAAGGGGGAAACCTAACCCCCAAAAATTAAAGGGGAAACTGGGAGGTCTGGTGAAATTGGTCATTTGCCAGGGGGGGGAGCAAAGTGAACATTTAAACATGGCTGACTGGCTTTTAATCCCCAGCTCCCCCCCAGGCATTGCAACTACAAAAGGGGACTTAAAAATATAATGATAGTATGGGAATCGACACCATCCCCCCCCTTTTGGGGGCCCCCAGGGGGGTGCCAATGCTATTTTTTCCTCCAACTGCAGCTCAAAGGACTGCCCTTCCCCCCAAACCTTTTGGGGGGGGAAGGGCAGACCAGGGGGCCCCTAAGTTTCCCCCCTTGGGCCCCTCGTGTGGGGGGGAAAATGTAGCTGGGCCTGGGGACAGTTGGTCCCAACGATGAGGTGGTCCTTGACCCTCCCCCCGGGGGGAAACATAGATCTCGATACTCCACGGGGGGGAGCCGGGCCGGGTCGCCTCTGGAAACCCCCCGGGCCGGGAAAAATTCCCCCCGGGAATCAACCCTCCTCGTCCACCTGACAGAAATGACCATCATATCAATTTTTAAAAATCTAAAAAAAAAAAAGGAAACTGTCAGGTATGGCGGCGTTTTTTCCCTCAGTGCCAAATGCGAAAAAATGGATTAGTTAAGGGGAAAAAAGGATTTTTTTTTCAAGGGTTGTCTTCCATATTTTTTTACCGGTTACATTAGGGGGGAAACATAGGAAAAAACCCCCAAAAACTAACGACAAAACCCCAAAAGGGAAACTGTCGGGGGAGTGGCCTTTTCCCTCACTGCTTTTAAAAATGGCTACATAAAACACGGGGACTCAGACAACAACGAGGCCCCGCTAAATGGCATTGATGGGACTTTGGAGGGGGGTCCCGGTGTTAGTTTTTTTTTTTTTTTTTCCCGCCAGGATGGAAATGGGCTAAAAATGTGGGGGGTAAACCCCCACAGTAAAATGGGGGGGAAAGGGGAAATTTTCCGAGAAAAAGGGGAGTTTTTGGGATCGATAACAAAAACTTCCTAGTAACCCCGTGGGGGTTTTCCCCGGGTAGCTCTAGGTCTTTTTCTAGGTGTCTGTGGCATCAGTGGCCCTTTTTAAAAAAAAAAAAAAAAAAAAGAAAAAAAAATTTTTTTTGGGGAAAGGGTAAGTGAAAAAGTAACCATGGCAAAAGGGGTTCAGGATGCCATAATTATATTCATCTCTACATTTCTGAAAAAAAGGGAAAACAGCCCCTTTGGGGGCGGGAAAAAATTAAAAAGGGGTGATAGCTAACTAAAAAAACCCCCCAGTGGAAAACCAAACCCGAAATAAGTGCCACTACCCCCCAGCAAGTTTGGAACCCCAAACCCCCAAAAAAAAAAGTGGCCCCCCAAATTTTTTAGTGGCGCTTTTAAAATGGTGATACCCAAAATAACCCCGGACCCCCCAAACAATTACAGGTCCCAAAAAAGACGGAAAAATCTGGGGAAAAATTTACGGGCTATGGCTAAGAATGATAATTAGAATGCCAAAGGAACCATTATTAATATCTCAGACACCCCAGACATATGTATACATTTGTATAAGGTGAAAAGAACAGTAAACTTAGCTTTTTAAAAAAATTTTTAAGGGGGGGGGTGCATAATGGTTTGTGTTTGATTATGGTAATGGTCCCCCATTTCATTTTTTTTTAAAAATTTTCCCCTTTCCCAAATTTCCCCCCGAATGATTACATTGTTTACCTAATGCTAAGGGCCCCCCTTTATATTTTTGGATTTGTTATGATTGTCTTAGGAAAACAGGTTTACTTTTTTCCCCTTTTAAACCCCAAAAATCCCTTCTTCCAAAACTGGCAAAATTTAAAAGGTTCTGTTTAACGGAACTAGAGTGGCAGTTATATCCATCTCGGGGTCCTGGTTGGTTGATACTTTGACTGACGACAAAAGGGAAAAAATAAAAGGTTACAATAAAAAACGCTTAAAAAAGGAATGAAAAGGTGGTGGGGTATCTAAAAAGGAATGACTTCCCAACCCCCAAAAGACCTGATTTAAATGACAATAAACTGGAGATTCTATGGTTTGATTTTTTCCCCAAAAAGGCCCCCTTTTAAAAGGGGAAAATATTTTTCCCCTTTTCCCCCCATGACCATTTTTTTGGGGATTTTTAAAAAATCTTTCAGGACTTGATAACAAGGGGACAGAAAATGGGGACTTAAACATCTTTTTTTCCCAAAAGCAAAAAAAGGGGGGTATGTAAAAGATATAAAAAATTTAAACCCCTAATTTGAAACCCCCCAAAAAAACATTATTCAGGGGGGGTTTTTTTCCCGGTCTTGGGGATCATTTTTAATCTTTTTTCTGTACCAGGAAAATCACTAAGGAACGGAAAATACAAAAAGGGCAAAAAAATTAGGTCAACTAGAAAAACAGTAAAAGAAACGGGGGAAAATGCTACACAATTGTGACTGGTCAGTAATAACAAGTTGCACGGACGTAAATGATGGGGGAAAATTTTTAAAACAATGTTCCTGCCATTTTTATAATTTGCACCAGTTAAAGGGGTTTTTGGTTAAACAAAAAACTGAACCCTGGATCCCCGAGATTTGAAAAAAAAAAATTGGGGGGCCAGTTGATAAAAAGATTTAAGGGAAACAGGGGGGGTTTGCAGCACTAAAAAATTAAAAAAGGGGGAGGAACAGAGTGCAGGGCTTAAAAAAGGGAAAAAAGGAAAAGGGATTTTGCTCAAAAATAAAAGGGAAAAAAACCCCCAAAAAACTCTGGCAGCAACTAAAACAGTTGGGGTATAAAAACCCGTAGATAAATCTAACATGTACTAAATGTCGATAACAAAATATGCCAAAAAAAACTAATTCATAAAATTCCCCTATACAAAACTGTCGCATCAACACAAAATAAAAAGGGTCCCGGGGTGCATCAAATCCCTTTTAAAACCCGACTCGAGGGGGTTTTAAACATACCATATCAAAAAAGGGGAACCCCCAAAAAATTTTTCCCCAAATAGTAAGTGTTTTTATGACTTCGTCCCAAAAAAAACTAAGGGGTTTAAAACCCCAAATTTAAAAAGGGACCCCCCCGCACCCTCTAAGTTCCAAAATGGTGCCTCTGAACTGGAATCCCCTTTTTTTCCCCCAAAAAATTTGTCCCCCCCCCACTAATACAGTACCCCGGGGGTTTAAAAGGGCCCAAATTCTCCTATCTTAAAAAAAAAGTAGGTCTGATGTCAAAACTAATGGCCCCCTTTGTATACTCAGTTAATATCCAAAAAAAATTTTTGGGGGGGGCGGTGTACTGTCAAGTGGGTTTTAAAAAACTTAGTGAAAAAATTCCATAATTTTCCCCAAAAAAAGGGTTTAGGAAAAACTTATAACCCAAAAACCCCCTAATTAATCTGTTAATTACATGAGGGGAAAAAAAATTCAAAAAGGGGGAAACCCCCTGAATGGGGGCTTTATACTTAAAAAGGGCCCCTTTTTTACTGTCAACCCCCAAAGTATTATTTTAAAAAAACCGCTATCGGGGGGGTTCCACAGACTGGTTTTTTAAAAACCTTTTAAAAAGGGAAAACCTTTTCCAAAAAAAAAAAAAACAGAATCAGAAAACCCCCGCCCCGCATGTGGGGGTTTTTAAGGGGGGGATTCTGGGTTTTCCCCTTTTTTTTCTGTGTTATTTTAAAAAAAAGGCCATAGTGTCAAATTTAAAAAACCCCTTATCGGATGACAGTGTCTGTTAGTGTCAGGTAAAAACCCCAGATATAACTAATGTATTAACACTGGGGAATTTTGGGGGCCTGCGGAAAAATTGGGAAAAACAACAAACTATCGTTCACCTCCGGGGGAAAAAAAAAGGGGCCCCCCTCTTTGGCAAATAAACTGAGCCCGGGTAAAAAAATTTTTAATTTTTTTGTAATGGGGAAAAAATCATAGTTTCCTCAGTAAAATATCTTGGAACCCCCTTTTCCCTGCATGTCAGGGGAAATTTGGGAAGGGGGGTGTAGTAAAAAAAAATGCCAGACTAAGGGTTTTCCCCCCAGACAAGCACAGTGTCTACCTACTGAGGCTCCCAAAAGGCCCCCTTTTTTGGGATATACAATTCCCCCTGGACTACGCTTGCTCTTCATGGTACCCCTGCCTTAAAAAAAAACTGAAAGATAAACTGCAAATCACCCAGGGGGAAAAAAAAGGTAAGATTCATCCCCCACCTGGGACCAAAAGGGATTAGGCCAAAAGGGGGGGGAAAATTTTTGTGGATATGCTGAATGTTGAAGACAGAGTAAAACAGCAAATTGAATCAAGTTTATAAAAAATTTCCAAACATTTTCCAGAATATTTTTCCCCCAATTTTGTAAGGCTGGGAACCCCAAAAAAAATCATAGTACTGGGAAGGGGACAACTTTTTTCCCCAAACAATGAAGGGGCCCAAAAAATTTTTTTGTCAGCAATAAAAAAGGAACAGACTTTGCACATATCAAACCCCCCATGGGATGGGGCCCCGTTCAAGGGAAAAAACCCAAAAAAGGGGGCCTTAAAAAAAAAGGGGGCAGAAAGGAAGGAGAATGATTTTTATTTTTTTTTAACATCATGTAAAATAAATAACTCTTTTACTTTTTCTAGTATATATTCTTTTATAGTTTAAACATATATCTACTACAGTGTTTAAAAATTTTTAAGGGGGGTTTTTAAAAAAAACCCCCAAAAATTTTAAATCATCTGATTTTTTTCCCCCATGGTTTTTTTAAAATTTTTTTTTTATTATGATAATCTTTTTAAAATTTTTTTGTATACCTGAATCCCTTTTTTTTACTTATGCCCTTTTTTTGGTCATTAAAAATTTCATTATCAAGCAAAAAAAAAGTTTACTAATAAAATGGCCATTTTGATGTTTTTAAATTTAAAATTGTAAGGGGGGGGGATATAGCTCTGTGTTAAAAAAAATTTCCCAATTGCCCTCCCCAAAAACTTTTTTCTTATATAAAAATTTTAAAAATAAAAACCCCCCCTTTCTAAAGCCCGATAAAATAAAGAAAAAAAATTTTTTTAAAACTGGTTCCAAAAAAAAATGAATAATTCCCCCATAATGGGAAAATTTTCTAAACTTAAAAAAAAATCCTTAGGGCTGTTCAGTAATTTTTAATATAACAATAAAACATCTTGAAAGGAAAAAGAATTAATTAAAAAAAATTTTTTTAATCCATGTTTTTTTATGTTGGATTTTAAAAAAAAAAAAACCAGGTAATCCAGTTAGATATTTAAAACAGCAGGTTTTCTCCCCGAGGTTTTGACTCTAACACAGCAGGTGTTGACCAAACACAGCAGGTTTGACTCAAAAAGCAGGGGTTGACCCCTAACACAGCAGGTGTTGACTCATACCCGAGATGTTAAAAAAAGGGTGTTGACTCAACACCCCAGGTGTTGACTCATAACACCCCGGGGTTGCTCAACACAGCAGGTGTTGACTCATAACACAGCGGTGTTCACACATAACACATCCGGGTTAACTAACTCACGGTGTTGCCCCAAAAAACAGGTTTGACTCAAAAACAGGTTTTTACTCAAAAGCAGGTGTTAACACTCCAGCAGGGTTACTCAAACCCCCTCAGGGTTGCCCCAAAACACAGCGGTGTTGACTCATAACACAGCGGTGTTGACCATAGCACAGCGGGGTTTTAAAAACAACACAGAAGGTTTGACTCATAACTCAACTGAACTCAAAATAAACAGGTGT
Organism: Cherax destructor; assembly: GCA_009830355.1. NCBI lineage: Eukaryota > Metazoa > Arthropoda > Malacostraca > Decapoda > Parastacidae > Cherax > Cherax destructor. The sequence continues at coordinate 16,373 of WNWK01019353.1, forward strand.
TAACTTATGCACAGGGGGGTTAACACAAAACCCGGGGTTTTAAACCCAATTCTGATTTTAGTTTCTTCTGAAACCCCCTTCCAAAGTCTTATCAACGCCCAAAAACTCTTGATCCAAGTAACTAGCTACGTTCCTTACAGCTGGATCACATCTAATCCCAAATCCCTTTTCCCAGACGCTTGGGCCCCCGGGTTTTGGTCCTAAAAAAATTTCAACATAGAAATAAAGTTAAAAATCCCTCTTCACTGGTGACTCTTTTGCTTTTTCCAAAAAAAATCTCATTGTTTTTTGCAGCGCGTCCAAACCTGCCTTTGGGAAATTTTATTGAGTCACAACAACAGCACTTGCCTTTAAAAAAACCCTCTAATAAATCGAATCATCATGGTCAAGGCGGGACCTTTCTTGTGTACTCCCTAATTCACCAATTGTGGTTACAGGGGGCGGACCAGCCCTGGCCCCCCCTTCCTGTCCGCTCGGGTTCTGTTCTCCCTGCCCATGAGCATCTACCTTGTCTTAAAAAAATTTGGGTTCCCGCCTTTATATCTTTCTCTGACTATTATTCCCCTTCTCTGTGGCTGAAAAATCTTCCTAAACCCTTTTTCATCGGTCTTTGGGGTTCCCCTTGTTCCCCCTTTTTTCTGTGTTTCTCTGGAAAATTCTGTCCTTCTACCTTTTATTCCCCGCGTTTTTGTATGTCGTTACATTTTCCTCTGCCCTTTTTTCCTCCCCTGTTGTTGTCTTTTCCCCCCTTTTTTTTATAGGGCGGGCCCCCCTTTTCCTGTTGTGTGTGTTTGTCCCCGTAATTTTTGTGTGTGCAGGTTTTACCCCGTTGTGGTTAGGGTCGATTCATAGCTCCCCCCTTTATGGGCTTTGGGTCATCCTCCCGCTCCAGGCTTTTCCCCCTTTCAAAAATATGTTTGAGCCCCCGCCTCCACCCTCCTTCCAAACTATTCCCCCTTCCCCCCACTCTGACTGAAAAATACTTCCCAAAATCTGTGTTTTTTTGAGTCTTCCTTCCTCTGTCCCTTGTTGCTGTTATCTCTGGGAAATTCTTCTCTTCCCTTTTCAATTCCTCTCAGTATCTTATATGTTGTTATCATGTCACTATCTCTCCCGTCCTCCGTGTCGTCAGGTCGGTTTCCCCTTCTTCTTCTCGTAGGACATACCCCTTAAAGCTCGGATAGTCTTGTCAAACCCACTTTCTCAGCTTAACTTGCTTCAGCGGGGTTTGGGGTTTCCCAAACTGGTTCTCTCCAGCCATTTTTGTACACAGTTCAGTGTCCTAAAACGATTCTTTATTAAGATGTCGGAATGCTTTTTTAAAGGTTAGCTAGAGCGCCGTACTGCAGCAGTTATTTGGTTGATGTGCGCCTCCCAGGAGATGTACCTGATGTTCTCCCCCAAGATCTTTTTCCTTGATTGGGGGTTTGTAGTTTTGGCCCCCTAGACTGTATTCCATCTGCTGTTTCTTTGTCCTTCCAATCTTCGATTTTTTGCACTTGGTGGGGTTGAACCCCCGGGCCAATTGCTGGACCGGGGCTTGCGGCCTGTCCAGACCCCTTTGTAGTTCTCCCGTCCTCGTCCGATTGAATTCTTCTCATCAACTTCACATCATCTGCAAACAGGGACATTGGAGTCTTTCCTTCCGTCATGCCGTTCCACAAATCCCAGAAACATCACGGTCCTAGAACTGCCCCCCTTTGGGGAAACCCCCCCTCTCCGGGCGCCCACTCAACCTCGCCACGAAATGACTCGCTGCTGTCTTCACAGCGGTTTCCCTGATCTTTTGATGCCCTTTTACCCTGCCTGGCCCCTCCAGCCTGCCTAATCTTTTGGGGAAACTTTTCAAACGCCTTCTTACAGTCCAAGAATATAAAATCTACCCACCTCTCTCTCTTGTCTTACTGCTGTCACCCTGTCTTAGAACTCCAGTGGGTTTTGTGACACGGACCCGTCCCTGAACCAGTATTGGCCGCTTTTGGGTGATCATTTTTCTAGGTGCTCCACCACTCTTCTCCTGATTATCTTCTCCATGACCTTCCCAACTATACATTCAGTGACACTGGTCTTTTTGGGTTTAGTCCCTACGTTCCTGTCTCCTTTTTAAAATTGGAACTCATTTTTCTTCCATACCTCAAGTAGTTGCCTGTTTCGATAGATTGTTAAAGGGTTGTTGTGTGTTTTTGTGTGTGTGTGTGTGTGTGTGTGTGTGTGTGTGTGTGTGTGTGTGTGTGTGTGTGTGTGTGTGTGTGTGTGTTTTGTGCATGTTTGGTTACCATTTTGTTTGGGCACATGTCGATTAGACACTGTGTACTCACCTGGTTGTGGTTGCGGGGTCGAGTCATGGCCCCTGGCCCCGCCTCTTCACCCAGCCGCTACTGGGTCCTCTCCCTTAAACCCTGGGGTTTTCATGCGTACTTCTTGGGTATGTTTTGGGCCTGCCTCCACTCTGTCACTTCCTAAACTTTTCCCCTTCCCGACCCTCTTATTTAAAAATTCCTAACATCTCTGTGATTCATCAGTTTTTTCCCAAATTAAATTTGTCCCCTTGTTGTTGTGTCCATCTCTGAGACATTCTGTCTTTTCCACCTTTCAATTCCTCTCAGAATCTTGGTTATCCTTTTCCCCATATCTCTCCTGTCCTCCAGTGTCGTCAGGTCGATTTCCCTTAACCTCTCCTCGTAGGACCCCCTTTTTTAGCTCTAGGACTAGTCTTGTTTCCAAACCTTTGCACTTTCTCAAAAATTTTTGTGCTAGCTAGGTGTGGGGTTTCCCAAAATGGTGCTGCGTACTCCGGGATGGGCTAACGTACACAGTGTCAGGGTCTGAACAAATTTTTTATTAAAATGTCGGAAAACTGTTCTTTGGTTTTCTAAACCCATATCTGCAGCAGTTATTTTGGGTTTATTTCCTCAAGAGATGTAACTGGTGTTATACTCACCCAAGGTCTTTTTCTTTGATTGAGGTTTTGCAGTCTGGCCCCTAGGCTGTTTCCGTCTGCGGTCTTCTTTGCCCCTTTCCCAATCTTCAATTTGCATGGTGGGGTTGAACTCCAGGAGTCGTTTCTGGACTGGGCTTTAGCCTGTCCGGGTCCATTGTAGTTCTGCCTGGTCCTCGTCCGGCTGAATTCTTCTCCCTCAACTTCACATCATCTCAAACAGGGGACACCAGGGCTATTCCTTCCGTCATGCCCTTCACAAATCCAAAAAACAGCCCGGTCCCAGGACCCCCCCCTTGGAACCCGCCTCACCGGCCCAAAGCGACACCTCACTGCAGGACTCTCTGCTGTCTTCCTGACAGGTATTCCCTGATCCATTGGTCCCCCTGTTACCCCCGCCTGGTCCTCCAACTTTTGCAATAATCTCGTGGAACTTGTCAAACGCCTTCTTACAGTCCAAAAATATCAATCTACACCCCCTCTCTCTCTTGTCACCCGCTGTCACCCCCGTCATGGAACTCCGATAGGTTTGTGACACAAGTTTTACGTCCCGGAAACCATGCTGGCCATCATTCTTAATAGCTCATTCCCTTTCTGGGTGCTCACTGCTCTTCTCATTCTTCTCCATGTGCTTGCATGCCTATACATATCAGTGACATGGTCTATGGTTTAGTGCCACGTTTCACTGTCTCCTTTTTAAGGGATGAGACTACATTTGCTATCTTCCATACCTCAGGTAGTTGCCTGCTTCGATAAGATATGTGAAGATCATTGTGAAAATTACCTGTGGCTCCTCTGTCCCTCTCTCGAGTTATGGAGATGTTGTCCAGCGCCATATCCTTTGAGGTATCTAACTCGGCAATGGCCTCTTCCTTCCATCTCAGTTGTGTGTGTTGTGTGTAGGCACTTACAGTGAGTGTACCCTACCTCTTCTCCCTTTCTAGAGGCCCTTCCTATCTCCTCTGCAGACACCTCTTTCAGATCATGTTGGGCTCTCCACTTCACAGTCATTTTTCTTGCGGCCTTCCCTCTACACCTTTCCAGCTGATCCACTGGTCGCCGGCTGTTGTTCTCCTCCTGAGTGTGGTGGCTGTACAGCGGCTTTGGGTCAGATTTGGCTTTCCAACTGCTATATCATTCCTCATGCTGTCTTTGGGCCTCCCTTCCCCAATCTGTGCATATTCATTTCCTGTCTGTTATGCTGTCCTTATTCTCCAGGTTCTTTGCCTTCTAACCTCTTCATTCCCTTGTACACTTTGTTTGCTTACTTGTTTGGGTGAACCATGGGCTCATCCTGTCTTTCGATTCTCTACTATTGCCCTTGGGTATAAACCTCCTCCTCAAACTACCTTTTAGATTGTTTGTCACATATTCATCATCACGTCCTATAGCCCTTCATCTCTCTGTCCACTAGACTCCATGGGGAAGTTCCTCAGTGCCTACATGTTACCTTTCTTGTAGTTTTGGCTTCATTCATTTGACCCTTCCTGTCCTTCCACTTATGGCTCTACTATATTCGAAACTTGAAACGTATGATCCTTTTTATCTCAGGGGCTTTCATGTGTGTGTCCTCCAATATCTTACTTTTTCTCAGGGTGAATGCACTAAGTCCAGTCTCATTTGGTTCGTCCTCCTCTCTCTCTCTCTGGTAGTGCTCTCTTACATTGGTACATGAGGATTTTCCAGTATCACCTCAGCATCTGGCCCTCCATTTCTTCCAAGAAAGCTACATGTGGCTCTAGGTTCTCCCAATCAATTTCCCTATAGTTGAAGTCACATGATCAGTGGCTTCGCCCTGCTCACTGAAGCCTTTAGCCTACTGCCAGTGTATCAATCTGTCTGACTCTGTTACTCTCATCATACTCTTTGCCTTGGCCTCCTGTATTCTGGTGGGTTGTAACATCACTGCAATTACCACCTTAGGACCTCGGACTGTAGCATTCCTACTATATAATCTCCAAGCCTCCTCTGTCTCCTCTTTCCAGCTCATTGGAAATCCATCTGTTTTGATCAGCGAGTGCAACTCCTCCACCTCTATTCCCTCTGTCTTTCCTCAGGATCCCAATTACCCCATTGGAAAGATGGCATCTGTTATCATGGCTATGACAGTTTCCTGTAGGAAGCTATGTGTAATAAGTGGTACCTCTTTGACTCTTAATGCCCCTCCTCCCTTATTTGTTATTCCATCATTGGTATACCATGTAGCCATTTCCTCTCTAATACAGTGTTTTAGAAGTCTGTGATTGGAGTACAACATGATGTACTGTGGGATTCTACAGTGGATGTTGGATGTGGGCTGTGAAGTGTAGGTTGTGGTTGTGTTGGGACCCCGTGCTTGAATTTGGGTTGTGCATTCATATTACTCCGTTCTTGCTCTGGTTATCTACTGATTCTGTCATCACTCCTCCTCGCTCCTTTCTTATTACCTTGCCCTCTCCTCTGCTGCTGTAAGATTCTATTTTGTTCTGTCCAGGTCTAGGAACACCCCTCCTGTAATCTTCTGTTTACCCTCAATGTGGTTTTTTTCTTGGAGATTCTGTGTCCCTCTCTGTTTTTCTGTCTAGGATCAGCTTGGCCCAGTCATTTTCTCATCCAGTATCCCTATTCTCTGATTTAATCTAGGACATCTTCTTGCTTTCTTTGAGTATGCTCTCAATCTCCTTTCTCTGTCTGTCTTTTCCAGGTGTGTGTCTTTCCTCTCTCTCCTGGCCATGAATAAACACTGCCTTTGCCCTCTCCTCCCATTTGCACTTTCCATCTGCAGCTCAGGTTCCAGTTTCTCCGTTTTCTTTCCGTGCGCTCTTGTTGGCAGTCGTTTCCCTGCTGCATTTGCCCGTTCCCTCCTCCTGCTCTCAGCTTTCTCACCTTCATCACCAAGCCCCATGGCAGTTGTGGTCTTTTGGCTGTAGTGTAAGTTTTATCCTCCTTCCTTCATGTGGATGCCCTTAGTGCTGTATCTTTGCTGGTCAATGCACCACAACTATGTAGCCTATTACCTCATCTTCTAGGCCTCTTATCATAGCTGCATCATTTGGCTTGGCTCCCCGTCTTGCTTCTCTCCTCCTCCAACCTCTTAAGTTCACCAGCTCTCTCTCCATTTTTGAAAGCTCTCCTAGTTTTCCTCTCACTCCTATTCCATCCTTTTGCCTGCTCTTGCATCCATTTTCCTTTCAGAGCCCATTTTCCTCCTCTGGTCCCTGGGTTCTACGAGTCCCTACACCATTTTTTTTTTTTTGTGTTTGTGTGTGTGTGTGTGTGTGTGTGTGTGTGTGTGTGCTCATGGAGTCATTCAGCTCCCTGCCTTGCCTTTCCGCTGGACATTTACTGAGTCAATTGTCTTTCTTCTCCATGGGCTTTCTGTTTCCTCTTCTGCAGCTCTCTATATGGATCCTGCCTCTGCTACATCACTCAGCATTTGCTCCACTTCCTGTGGCTCTATGACTTGAGAATACTTTCCTATCCTGGGGTCTCATCTAGTTTTTAATTTCCATATTGTTTTGTCCATTTCTGAAACATTCTGTCACTTATATCAGCTAGTCAATTTCCTCTCAGTATTTTAAATGTTATTGCTCCATGTCCTCCTTGTCCTTCCCTGAAATCTAGTGTCATAAGAACATAAGAAGAGGAGAACACTGCAGCGAAACCTGTTGGCCCATACTAAACAGTCCTTCACAGGTGCTGCAGAAAATAATCTTTGATAATTCTGTTTACTCATGTGCAGTCCTCAAATCCAGCCCACTCACATGAATTTTGTCAACTAAATTTGAAACTGCCAAGGTCCTTGCCTTCAATATTCCCTACTAGGCAGACTGTTTCACTCATCAACTACCCTGTTTCAAACCAATACTTTTTCCTATATCCTTTCTAAATCTAAAACTTATCTTGAATCCATTATTGAGTTCTCTCAGAGGATATCCTCAAGACTTTATTTATATCCGATTTATTGCTTCCATTTTCCTTGTATACATCGATCATGTCTCCCTCGTTCTAAATCACACAAGTGAATGTAATTAGGGTCTTCAATCTTTCTTATATGGAAGATTTCTAATGCTATGAATTAATTTAGTCATTCGCTGAATGTTTCTAACGAATTAATATCCATTCTATAATATTGAGACCAGAACTGAGCTGCGAATCTGGGTGAGGCCTTACTAACGATATGGTTGTAGTATGGCCTCTGGACTTCAACACACTTCTTAAATATAAATCCAGTAATCTGTTTGCCTTATACATGCCTTAGGCATTGCTGTCTTGGTTTAGTTATACTTACATCACTAGGTCATTCTCTTCATAATCTGTATTCAAGTTCGTTATTTAACCCATAAGTGCTTGGGTTATGGACACTCCAGGCTTAGAACCTTACATTTATCTACATTTGAACTGCATCTATTACTTTTCTGACCACAATTGGGATTTGTCTAAATCCTCCTGAGTTCCTAAGCATCTACGTTTAGATCAATTTATCCTACCTATCTTCGTGTCATCAGCAGATTTGCTCCATCTAATCATTTCCCTCATCAGGTCATTTGATATATATAAACAACATGGACCTAAGACTGATCCTTTAGAACACCATAGCCCACAGATCCCCAGTCAGATTTAACCCACATTGCCACATCTCTGCTTCTTAGACATACCCTTGGCTACTAGTCTTTTGATGCAAACCTTATCACTTTTTCTATGAATTAAGACACATATGCCAGCATCTGGGGTCTTTATGCCCCGCCGTGTTTATACATCCGGTAGCTTTATCAATACAAATTCCCTAGGACATTGTTTATTATGCATGTGTCAGTATTGTATACCATTCTTGTATAACCTGTCAGACACTGCAACATCTTGGAGTCTTGATTCTGAGGACCTGTACACGAACCTTCTTCGGCTACGTTAGCTTCTACAGCTAACCCATCTCTTTGGGTACTTGATGACCTTCTTCCACTGAGAATCCTTACAGTGACCCCGTCTTTCACCTGGCTTGTCAGTATATAAGCGTAGCATCATTGCCTCTGCTCCACAAACTTCCACGACTTCAGTTACTGCTTCCACCACTCCAAGGCGGGGACTGATAACCTCATCTTTTATATATAGTTCTACTGTCTTTAAAACAATGTCCTAAGTTTTGTATTGATAGAGTCACTGGATGGTAGAGCATTTAATATTATTTTAGATCTTTGCACATATGTGTAATATCATCTTGTCAGTGTTATATACCATTCATATACACTTTTATCTAGTTCCTTCTTGCCTGACCAGGTGTGGCTTCGTACCTAGTGATGCCAGACTCCAGTATGGGTCCCAGCGTACTGATGTACAGTGTCTTGAATGGATTCCTAACTCAGGTGTCAATCCTATTCTTAGATTTTCTTGGCATACATGCTGCAGCAGTTATTTGAGTTTGATGAGCCTCAAGAGATATGCTGAGTATTATACTCACCCCAAGATCTTCATAGTGAAGTTTGTATTATATTATAGCGTGTGCACCCTCCGTCCACGGACTTCTTTGATCTTTAAACTGACTTTGCACTTGGTGGTGTTAAACACGGAGTCGATTGTTGGACAGGCTTTCGAGCCTATTCGGATTCCTTTGTAGTCCTACATGATCATCGTCATGGATTCTTACATTACCTTCATCATACATATCATATATATATATATATATATATTTCTAGGTAGTAGGTTGGTAGACAGCCGCGAGAATGCACCGTCTGCAGAGTGAGTGTAAGGCAGAAGCCTGTAGTTGTTTTACATGATGGGATGCTGGTGTCTTTTTCTATCTCATAAACATGCAAGATTTCAGGTACATCTTGTAACCTATATACATGGAGGTCCTGCACATTCCCTGTTTTCTTACTAGTTCTTCTTATTTCCTCTTATCTCCACTTGAGAAGTGGGACAGATTCTTTATCATAAATATGCATGTCGTAAGAGGGCGACTAAAGTACTTGGGAGCAGGGGGCTGGTAACCTTCTCCTGTATATATTACTAGATATGAGGAAGGCACCGTTTTCATTTTATTTACCAACCAAGTGAGAGCAATACGTGTTGAAGATATATATATATATATATATATATATATATATATATATATATATATGTGTGTGTGTGTGTGTGTGTGTGTGTGTGTGTGTGTGTGTGTGTGTGTGTGTGTGTGTGTATGTATATATTGGCTCAAATTACACCTCTGGGGCACTGGGGACCCTCATCATCAGAGGAAGACCCAATAGCATGCCTCAGGAAGGCTCAGGTTCTCCCAGAAGCTGTTAGAATATTTTCTTCTCCTACTGTCCCTATGTATATTGAAGAGGTGCTTTGTTAATAAGACGAATACATTGACATAAAGCATGGAACATGAAACATTGGTACAATACTCAAGATTATGAATCCCTACCTATCTCCTCAAGCGGGCCATGAGCCCAGTACGCAGCATGCATTTCCCCTCTGGATGGCCACGCTGGGAGCGCTGGAGACATAGTGCTGCCCTTAGGTCCCTGGTGGTGTCTGATGGGTCTGGAGTTCCCAGTTCTTTGAGAGCATGTTGCATTTTCCCATGATCAAGGACAAATTGATACTGTTGTAAGAAAGCATGTCCTGCTTGCCGATCTTGTACTCCCTCCTGAGTCAGCAGCTCCTCAACACTACCCCAACTTTACTGTGATGGATGCCAAGTTGTCCAGCCAGTGTCTGACACACAGTATAGTCCCATGCCCTAGGCTTGCCATTCTTTAAGGATAGATGGCCAGTCCGTTGGGGGAGTTTGCTGGGTTAATGGGCATTGTTGGCTGCACTAGTGATCAGGGCTCTCTCTCGGCTGGGCATCCAGCTGTAGCGAGTTTCTCATACAGTGCTCGTTGACTTCGGCTGTATCTTGCATGCCAGCCCTTGGTTTTGGAACCAGTTAAGACCATATAGGAGGACCATATTGGTCGGCTTGCATCACCCATAAATGCGTATATTCCGTGTGAATAAGGCGACAAGGCTTGGAGCTACCGCAATACAGAAGGTCTTGAGGTCTGGGCGTATTCCCATGGCGAAATGGGAACGCTATTTGGAGAAGTCCCAGGTGATGTGCACTCTGGCTAGGGACCCAGGCAGTCTCCCTGTCTGATATTACAACCCTAAGCATATTGTGATATCCTTTCAGTGATGAAAGGGCCGTCCCAACCACATTGTTTATGGTGATTTCTTACTAGGTTGCTCTTGGGCAGCAAGAGTCCTCCCATTCAGTGATGTGGTGGTGTGGCTAGGGTCCTGTCTGGAAATTTGTTTTATTAGTTCATTTGATGTAGTAGAGGGGATAAGAGCTGGTAGGGCATTCTAGGAGGATTTGTCTCAGCCTCTGAAACCTGACTGGAGTAGGTCTGCAATACTGCTCCATCTTGGGAAGATTCAATACACTCTCTGGCATGGTCTTGAGAGAGTCATATTCCTTGAGTTTCTGCAGACTTCAGAGGCTGGGGAGTATCTCATAAGAAGTGTGTAAGTTTTGGGATTGACTGGCACCTGTGGTGAGTGGGTAGGGAGGAGGCATCATGTGTATCAGTGTAACCCATCCTGCCTTCCATCGTCCTGAGGTCTAAGATTTTTCCAGGACCAGATCAGTGGCATTGGGCCCAAGAGGGCACCAAGAGAGTGCTGTTGGCTGGATCAATGGCTCGTGCCCCCCATTAAACAGCCTAATATTCTGGATCACCTGTGGATTGTGAAACTATTTCATTTGGTGGGGAGGTTTAGATGGGTCAGGCTCTCACCCTTATCTTTTAATTTTTCCTGTGTCCCTAGGAGAGTTCTGGTGCCAGCTAGGTGCCATCCTCCAAGAGCTTCAGATATTGAGCTCATGGACAGCGCTTCTGCCCGGGCTTCCCTTGAGTGACTAGACCAGGAGATGAAGGGGGCAGAGGGTTCCCTGTTTTTTTTCCCTCACACGGAGTCAATTTCACTTGGTCCCTAGGTAATGGTTTAGGCCACTGCTTTTGATTCTGGAGGGATGGGAGGAAGTGCATGGGAGCTGGCCGGAGTGGCTCATCTGACTGGAGTTGAAAGCATTGGCAGTCAATTTGATTAGGAAGCTTTTCATTGGACGTGTTGTTGATGTATGCTCGTGCTGCGTAGGGCTGCTTCCACGGCCTTGTTGAACATCAAAACCGGGCTGAGTTGGTTTCAACCTTGAGGTAGCATCTTGACTCACCGTTCGTACTGCCATTGTAGCGACTGGGCGCACCAGAGGTGTGCCTTGCTGCAATGGGCCTGATTCCTCCATCTTTTTCCGGAGGCACACGGTGAAAGTGCCAAAGAAGAGTGTAAGCCTCCAGGATCTGCCAGCCCAGGCGCGACTGGAACGGCGGGTTCGGAGGCAGCCTCTCAGAGTATCTAGGACCTAGGTCAGGCATTGTTTAAGTGTTGTGGCATCAAACCGGGGTAGAACCTCCTGCTGGGCCCTGTGGAGCCAGCATGACTTTATGCACATCTGCGTCCTGTGAGGTAAATGTTCTTCCCACCTGTGATGTCGAGGGTCAATGTTGGTACCTGGGGCCTGGGTGGATGAGCCATAAAGTAGAATTGAAGGAGCCTAAGTGTTTCTGTTCTATGATCAAGTCAGGAACAATGATATTTAATTTCGCCGACCAGATGGGTCCCTGCAGATATTGACAAGGAAATGGTGAGTTACTTAAAATCCAGTGTGGCTCAGTCTTGCGGGCCACTAACTTGGACTGAAGTCAAAGCCTAAAAGTTTTTCCTTAGGAGTGCTACAGAACTTGGCGAACATGCCTTTCAATATCACTACGCCGTGGCTTTGAAAACCCAATGTTGCTTACCCATGCCTCCAACTCAGGCCCAGACTCATGGAACTCCGTGTTCATCAAAACCTGAAGCCCCTATCACGCTTTTAACATCACCTGGAGGAGCATGGACACTCAGGATCCGTCACCCAGCTACTAAAAGCAGACTAGCACTCACAAAGACGTGAGCAATAGCAAAGAACTGCAGACCAGTTGCTTTAACGTCATATCTGCTTAAAAGTCTTTGAAAGGGTTCTAAATAGGGATCATACCCATCTTGATACCCATCAATTTGCACAACCCAGGACAGCATGGGTTTTAGAGCAGGCCCAACTCCTGTCTGTCCAATTTATAGACCACTAAACAAGGTCTGGATCTCTAGAAGATAAACAGAATGCCAGATGTATATGCAGATTTTACAAAGCCTTTGACAAGTGTGACCATGGTGTAATGTACACAAAGTAAGTAATAGGAATAGCAGGAAAGTTGTTGAATGGTTTATAATTTCCTAGCACATAGACACAAGGTAGTAGTCAGCAGGAGTAAGTCTGAGGTATCTACCAGCAGCTCTATTCCACAAGGCACAGTACCTCCCATCCTATTCCTCATCCTCATATCAGACGTTGACGAGGATATAAGCCCACTGCAGTGTCTTGCTTACGAGATATTTTGAATCCTGTATGACCAGTATCACAATTAGAACCTGCACAAGACTCCAAGCAGACATAAACCAAATCTTTAAATGGGCTGCAGAAACAATTGAAGTTCAATTTTGAGAAATTTCAATTACTCAGATACGGAAAACGTGAGAAATTAAAATCATCGGTAAAAACAATTTTAACCACACAATGGGCAAAAAAACTAATGTCAAAGACCTGGGAGTGTTATGGAGATCTCACCTTCAGGACCATAACAATGTGTTGCTCTGTCGAAAATGACAGGATGGATATGGAGACCAAACCAGGATGCCAAGCCCATTTTGGGCACTTTAATCCTTTTTCTATCTAGTGGAATATTGCTGCACACTATGCACCTTTCAAGGCGGGTAAATTGCTGACTGAAAATGTGCAGAGAACCTTCACAGCATGGTGCGATAAAACACCTCAACTCGGAACGCTTGAGTTCCTAACCTGTACTCCCCCAAGGGGCCAGGCGGAGATACATTATATATACCATGGAAAATTCTCGAGGGCAGTAATTTTTTCAAAAATCACCCTACGAAGCAAAGACTCGGCAGGCGATGAACATTCCCCCAATGAAGAGCAGGGTCCCACAAAGCGTTGGGGGGACAACAATAAGTGTAGGAGATTTTTCCCACTGTTCACCCTTACATAAAGGATTACCAACAAAGCCCCTGGTTTGTCTTCAAGGGGCACTGGCCCAGGCCTCAAGTCGTCCTGATAAAAAGCGGGCTGTGTTCGTACGTTGGGCTGCGTGCGGCCGGGGGGTACAGCCTGGTTGATCGGGCTGTCAACAAAAAGGCCTGGTCACGGACCGGGCCCGGGGGCTTGACCCGGATTTCTCCAGGTAGACTCAGGTAGGGGTTGTGCTGTAATGATATCCCAGGAGCGATGGTTCCTCATGGTTTTTAAGCCTCAATTTTCGATAGTATTACTCTCTTCATTCAATTTATATATATATATATATATATATATATATATATATATATATATATATATATATATATATTATATATATAATATATGTATATATATATATATATATATATATATATATATATATATATATATATATATATATATATATATATATATATATATATATATATATATATATATATATATATATATATATATATATATATATATATATATATATATATATATATATATATATATATATATTTATAGTTCCTTTATAATGTAGTATCACGCGCTTGAAATTTTTCTATTTTTCATAGTGGTTTCTTGATATTTTTATATCACCTGTTTATTTATCTTTTTTCATATATATATATATATATATATATATATATATATATATATATATATATATATATATATATATATATATATATTTTGGGGCCAGGATCTGGGGTAACCTAACATGCTCTGAAAAGGCCCGCCCCCCAACAACTACCCGTCCCCTGGGGTGGCCAATAGTAGAGATATGCCTCAGAATGCTTCAGGTTTTCGGGGGGGATGGGCCCGCCCCCTTTCGGTAAGCTCCTCATGCAGGGGAAATTTTTTTGGGTGTTCCCAACTCCCGCCTTGCACACGCCTCGACCCCAGACATTCCGCATTGGTGTTGCCCTTGACTTGCCGCCCCATTCTCGCCGAACACAGGTGTATTTTGGCGTGAAGCGTGACCGATTCGGGGGCCATTCTTTGTGTCGTAAATGAGGGAAAAAATTCAAACATGAAAAGGTTAATAACATTATCAAGAGGAGCCTCCAAAAACCGGATGCCCCCAGTAAGGGAACCACCCCAACTTGCAGATCTGATGTCAGCCAAAAACGTCCAGATGGTATCACTCTTCAAGCCTGGACAGACGGCAAAGGGGGGGTGTGGGGGTAAAATGTGCATCTACCTGGCTGATACCACTCCAATACATCAGGGAGGAAAAGGGCCCCTTCAGAGAGTCCCAAAATCGAGAAAAAATGGGAACTTGCCCATCATTTATGTTTGTTCCCCTGGGGTCAGGCCCTTGGCTCATGGGAAAAGTGCATCTAAGTTCCTCAAGGATGGGGGAAAACTCCCAAAAGGGAACTAGGGATCCCAGGGCAGCTGGTTTTTTTGTTCCAACGACTCAGCGCGTGTTCAGAGGGTAATGCATGCTGTATTCTGGGCACGCGCCCCAGCTCAGGGCTGGATGAGATTTTCATTATAATCAGTGACAAACATGAACAATATTATAAAATGATTTTCACCCGTGTCTTATATCCATCTTTTTATCAACAAGTATCTCTTAAATTTTTTACCATATTATTAATAAAATATATATATATATATATATATATATATATATATATATATATATATATATATATATATATATATATATATATATATATATATATATATATATATATATATATATATATATATACACATCGTCACAGGCGCCCACTCTGACACCTCGTCACGTACCACACTCGTTGTTGCCTCCTTGTCAGGTATTCCTGATCCATTGCAGTGCCTTTCCTTTTATTCCTGGCAGCTCCTCTAGCTTTTGCAGTCTACCCACCCATCCCTCTCCTGTCTTACTTCTGCTGCCTTGTGTAAACTCCAGTATGTTTGTGAACAGGATTTCCTCTCCCGTGCTGGTTTCGTGTATAAGCTCATTTCTTTCTACGTGCTCCACCACTCTTCTCCTGATAATCTGCTCCATGACTTTACATGCTATGCATGTCAATGACGCTGTCATTGCTGTCATTGCTGTCTTTCACATATCAGGTAGTTGCCCAGGTTCGTTAGATATGTTGAAGATTGTTATTAGTGACACACAAAGTGCCTCTACTTCCTTTCTCTGTTCCCACAGAGATGTCGTGTAGTGTGTCCAGAATTTGTTTGTGCACCCTACCGTCCCTGTTTTCTGTCTCCACTGAAATTCCTCCTCGTGTTGAGCTCCTCACTACGTTTTGATAGTTTCTTGTGTTCTCCCTCCTTCCTTCCTTCCTCAGCCTGATTAAATGATCCTTGACTGCTGTTTTTCACCTGATATGGCTTTTACAACAGCCACATGTGTGTGTACTGACCTAATTGTAGTTGCAGGGGTCGAGTTATAGCTCCTGGCCCTGCCTCTTCACTCGTCGCTAGTAGGTCTACTTTCTCTCTGACCCATGAGCCTTATCATACCTCATCTTAAAGCTATATGTATGAATCCTGTCTCCACTACATCACTCTCCAGAGTGTTCCCTCCCTCAGAACTCTATGACTATAGAAGTACTGTCTAACACCCTTGTGACCAGTTGTGACCCCTTGTTGCTGTATCACATCTCGAAACATTCTGTTACTATCCATAACATCAAATCCCTCAGTTTTTTATATGTAGTTAATATGTTTCCCTATCCCTCCTGTAATCCATTGTTGTCAGGTTAAGTTACCTTAACCTCTCCTCGTAGGATAACCCCTCAGCTCCAGGACTAGTCTTGTTGCAAAACTTTGCACTTTCTCTAATTTCTTGACGTGTTTGACCAGGTGTTTGTTCCATATTGGTATTGCATCTCCATTATGGGCCTGACGTGCACGGTGTAGAGTGTCGTGAATGACTCCTTACTTAGATGTCGAAACGCTAACCCCAGGTTTGCCAGGCGCCCATATGCTGCAACAGTTATTTGTTTGATGCGTACTTCAGAGATGTGCTCGGTATGATGCTTACCCCCAAGATCATTTTAATTGAGTCGTTTTGCAGCCTCTGTCATCTTAGGCTGTACTCCGTCTGCATTCTGTTTCGTCCTTCCCAAGCCATAACTTTGCAATTGCTGGGTTAAACTCCAGGAGCCATTTGTTGGACCAGGTTTGCAGCCTGTCTAGAGTCCCCTTTTAGGTTTACTTGATCTTCGTCCGTTTGTATTCACATCATTTCACATCGTCTGTGAACAGGGACACCTCTGAATCTATCCCTTCTGTCATGTCATTCATATATACAAGAAACAGCTCAGCACTCAGGACTGAACTTTGCGGAATCCCACTGACACATGCACCCACTAAAAATCTCGTTTCGTACTGACACACGTTGTTTCCTTTTTCTCAGGTGTTCCTGATTCATTGCAGTACTTTCTCTCCTATTTCTGCCTGCTCCTCTAGTTTTCAACCAGTGTCTTTGTGGTACTCTGTCAGAAGCCTTCTTACAGTGAAAGAAGATGCAGTCTAACTATCCCTCTCTCTCCTGTCGTACTTCTGTTACCTTGTCATAGAACTCCAATAGGTCTGTGATGCAGGATTTCCCTTCCTGAAGCCGTGTTGGTTGTCATGTACAGTCCATCCCGTGGCCTGGTGGCTAAAGCTCTCGCTTCACCATCGAGGGTCTGGGTTCGATTCCCAGCGAGGGTAGAAACATTGGGCTGTTTCTTTATACTGATTGTCTGTTCACCCATCAGTAAAATGGGTACCTGGGAGTTAGTCGACTGGTGTGGTCGCATCCTGGGACAAAACTGTCCTAATTTGCCTGAAATGCTCTGAGAGCATAACAAGCGGCTTTCTTTATGTCATTATGTCAGCTATGGCCTGTATACCTTGTACATGTACTTGTAGAAATAAAGATATTCTTCTTCTTCTTCTTCTTCTTCTTCTTCTTCTTCTTCTTTTCTTCTTCTTCTTATTATTATTATTATTATTATTATTATTATTATTATTATTATTATTATTATTATAATAATAATCTCCTTAACTTTGCATACTAAACATATCAGCGATACTAGTGTGTAATTTATTGCAGCCTGTCTGTCTCCTGTTTTAAAGTGTGTGACTACACTTGCTATCTTCACACTTCGACAGTGTCCACTGTTTCCATAGATTTATTGAAGATTGTGTATGGTGGCCAGGTGTATCTGCCCCCTCTCTCATGACTAAGAAGAGATTTTATCTTGGCCCACTGCCTTTCTAGGTATCTAGGGTCCTAACAGTTTCTTCATTTTGTGGGTTGGTGCAGTGAGTCCAGCACGCAGGTGCACCCAAGGCCTCGGTTTGGTGGAAGTCTTTTCTCTCTCTCCACTGTAATACCTCCCTGATTTGCTCTTCACATCATTTGGTCGTTCTTTGAGAGGTTCCCTCCCTTCCTCAGCCTGATCCCGGGTTTTTTGTCTTGTTTTCCTCCTGGTAAACCATGGGCTCCCTCTGGTTTTCGGTTGCTCCTTGATATGAACTTGTCCACTGCGTCCCTGCATTTTTATGGTTACGTGTTCCATAATTTCATATACAATCTTCACCACTAGCTCATTGACCGTGCACCTTATGTAGGAATTGCCTCATCTTGTGTAGTCTGTTTTTTTGGAAAGTTCGGATCTCCCATCCTTTTTAGGTTACATCATTCTCCATTATTAACTTTTTCTATGTATTTGAAACGTAAGACCATGTGATCACCCAGTGAACAGGGGCCTTTGGTATGTTATATCTCCTATGTCTGTTGTTCAAGGTGAATCGAGGACCAGCCTTCTGATTTTGTCTCTTCCCTCTCTCTTTTGTATCCTAACATGTTGGTACAAAGTTTTCCAGTACCCCCAGCATCTTTACTCTCTGGATCTCCAGTCCCCATATGGCTTCAGATTCTCCCAGACAATCCCCTTTTATGGTTGAAATCCCTGTGATATGTAACTTTGCCTGTTCATGTGGGCCTTCTGGGAACCTCTGCTAGTGTGTCCACCATCACTCTGTTGCTCTATCGTATTCTTGTCTTGACCTCCTGCTGTAAATACACAAAATCTAAATGGATTGTGAAAACATGCAGTTACATTAAGTTTACAACCTGCATGAATTGTATCACTGTAGGCAACAAGAGCATTTCACCCTCCATGGAAGATGTGTTCATTTAATATCACATACCTGAAGTCCCTCCCAAGAGCTCATTACTAGAAGGAAATAAATGGTATAAAATACCGACACGATGGAAAGATAAACACATAAGCAGTATAAGGGATCCTTTATTGACAACGTTTCGCCCTCGATAAAGTCACTGCTGGGCGAACGTTGTCAATAAAGTATAAATTATACTGCTTATGTGTTTATCTTCTCATTGCTAGTAATCCCTTCCTTAAATCACTTTTTAAAAACAACTGCTCAAGAAAAATTTCTCGCCTGGCTGGTAGTAATAAGTTATCTCAAGTTATATACACTGATGGATCTAAACAGGAGTCTTCTGGCAGGGCTGCATCTGCTCTTTGCCACCTCCCTGTTAGAACAATAATAAATTTGTTGAACTAGGCATAAGAATTAACAACTGGGCGTCTACACTGAAAACTGAATTGTTTGCAATCCTAATGCACTAAAGCTAACTTATGACACTGAGCTTGACTCTATCATCATTACTGATTCTATGTCATCTTGAAGGCTCTTGACTCATATAATGACTAACAGCATGCTCATTGGAGAAGCCAGGTAAGATACTCAAAAATCCGGGACAAGGGGAAATTTCTGTACAATTGCTATGGTTCCATCACACATTGGATTACTCCTTCATGATAAAGTTGATATGTTAGCCAAGAAGAGCCAGAAGGAGAATGTAGAAAATAACTTTTGGGATATCTTGTCTAGCATTAGGAATAATATTAGGAGAGAAATAAATAATGAAATGATAGCTATAGGAATGCAGTTAGAAGCCTGAGTAGTTCTATAATCCACTATGATAACATGAACATAGATAAAATATGTTTATGGAGCAACTTGCAATGTGAACAGACTGACTGATGTTGTAGTGGTCAGGCTTGAAGCGCTACAAGTACTTCGGCAGTTTGGGAGATATCAGATGATGATCAAACTAAATGCAAATTATGTGGTCAGGCATATGGTCCTGTCTTCAACACTATGTGCTTATTTCACTTATTGAGGAATATAGAATAGACAGTATAATAACCTAAAGTGATATGTCAAGATATGTTATTAATGAAAATAAGATACCCGATATACTAAGCAAATTCCCCAAATTTCTTTTAACAATAAGTGAACTGTAGATATAAATCCATATGTACAATTGTTTAACCTTTTTGGGGCCTAGTGCCTAGGCCTTTTGTGTATCCATGTGCTCTTGGGTACCGTCCACAGGATGGATATGGGGGGCACAATAAACTAACCCTTCGGTGGCAATCTAAATCTGTTCGGTGGTGGGTTGTACATCAATGTAATTATCATTTTTGGGACTAGAAGTGTACCTACTATGTAGTCATTAGCTACTCCTTATTAGTCCTCTCATCACATGAAAACTAAATTGTTTTTGATGAGCAGTGTAACTCCTTCTCCCCGTCTTTTCCTTGTGATGCAGAAGGGAACACTGCATCTGTTATCCCCGTCTTAGAGCTTTTCTCTGTGATTGCATGATGTCCCATAACCTCGCTTCCTTTCTGGGACTGATTGGTGTTGGCTGTGAGTGTGGTAGGCAGGTCTGGATATTATGGTAGTCTGCTGTTGTGTCAGTATTAGTACTGGGAAGATGGGGGACTGTGGGTGTGGGTGTGGCCCTGTCTGGTTATATGTTTGGTTGGTGTGGGGTGGTAGGGTTGAGAGGATTTTGAGTGGTTCTGTTGGCAGTTGTCTTGTTTTTCCTCAACTGTGCTCCCCCGTCTTTGGGCCTGCCCTGTTTTTCCTTACCCGCCTTTTTATCTTTCTCTCAATTATTCCTAAAACTGCTCCCCGTCTTTTGTTTTCCTGCCCTGTTTTCCTTCCTTTTTCGTCTTTTCTCTTTTCTCAATTATTCCCCTTTCCTTTTTTTTTTCTGTCACAGTTGATCTAGGTGGTTTTTAGGAACCGTTTAGCTGGTTTCCTCTGCATTATTTTGTTTTTATCATTCCTTGAGTACCACCTTATGGGTCATGTTCTTTCCTGTCCTTTAAAAAAATTTTTTACTTCCCTCCTGTCTTCTTTCCTCAAGGGTCCTCCAATCTGCCTCTCCCCCAAAAAAAAGGGATGTCCTCTCCTTTTCTCACCCCAAATTTTGTTTCCTTCCTTATTTTGGTTAATTTTAAGTATCTCTGTTGTCGTTTTCTAAAGGGGAATTTTTAAAACTTTTCCCCTCCCAACCCCCTCCTGCTCTGTGTTCTATCATCAGCTCTTTGCTAGTATCGGTCCTCACCTCTATATTCTTTCAGCATTCCAGTTCCTCCACCGCCTCTGCATCCTTGCATAAACGAAACTGTTTCCCCTTATCAAAAATATTTTGTTGGAATAAAAATTAAAATTACTTGTTGTAATGGTTAGCTAAGATTTCTAAATTCTTTTGATAAAATTTTTTTTAATTTTTTTAACATAAATAAAAAAATATAATTTTAAGATAAAGGAAATTTGAAACATAAATTTGCAAAAAGAAGAACTGGAGGCAGTGTAGATGTCATGTCTGTGAGCAGTATTTTTTGTGAATTTACGAGTCGTAGTTTGGAAATTAGGAATGTGGGATTCCCAAAGCTTTGGAGGACTAAAAGGGGGTTTTTGAGGTGCTTCGGACATGTGGAGGATGGAACAAAATAGAATAATTTTGGGGTGTTTCTTAGTGGGGGGAAGGCAGGGTGGGGGTCTGCCTAGGAAAGAATGGAGGGAGGGGTAAAGGGGGTTTTGTGTGGGGGGCTTGGTTTTCCCCAAAAAGCTGTGTGGGGTGTTTTAGGCGAATGGAAAAAATTCTTGCGTGCTGTTGGTGTAGAAAAGAAACATTTATAAAAAGGGGTTTAGGGAAAAGCGGCCGGACTTGAGTCCCGGAATGGAAAAACAGGTTTTGCATTCTGAAGGAGGGGTGTTAATATTCAGTTTCATAACTTGTAAGCACGCCTCTGGTAAGACAATAATGGGTGAATGATGATGAAATTTTCTTTCTCTGCCACCCCGTCTTGGTGTGAGACCGTTTGTTAATTATATATAAAATATTTTGTGTGTGTGTGTGTACTCCCCAGTTGTGGCTGCAGGGGTCGATTCTTAGCTCCTGGTCCCCTTCTTCCTGGTACTCGGGCCCCTACCCCCTCCATGAGCTTTATCATACCTCTCCTTAAAGCTTTTAGGTCCCGCCCTTCATCCCGACTTTCCCCTTCCCCAACTCTGTGACTGAAATCCCCCCAAAACCCTTTGGGTTTATCGATCTTAATTTTAACTGGTCCCTTTTTGGGTTTCCCCTCTTGGACATCCCTTTTCTTCCCCCTTTTCAATTCCTTTCAGTATTTTTAAAAATTTTTTATCAAAAACTCCCTTTTCTCCTGCTTCCCTTTTCAAACCATTTTTAACCTTTCTTGTGGACAATCTAGCTCTGGGACTAGTCTTGT
>WNWK01019354.1:0-37999 GCA_009830355.1 Cherax destructor
GATTTTTCTTCTTAGAGAAGAATCCTATAATGTACCTTTTCCCTTCAAGAACTGGAGGCAAACACACTGCTTGGCGATCATCGGCAGCTGGGCCAGACGGCATACATATTCGTATGCTACAGCATTTACATCAGTCTGCTCTTACTGTCCTCTTACGACTTTTTAATCTCATATGGTCGCAAGGAGTTCTTCCCAGCTGTGGAAGTCTGCTATTGTTCTCCCTTTTCGAAAACCAGGTACTACGGGACGTGATTCCTCTCACTACAATCCCATCGCTCTTACCAGTGCAGTTTGCAGGATGGAACGTCTAGTTAATAGACGTTGATGTGGTATTTAGAGACGCACAATAGTCTCCCCCCTAGTCAATATGGCTTCCGTAAGGGCTGCTTCTGCCATTGACTCTTGCTGCGCTTGGATACGATATTTGTAATGCCTTTGCGAATAACCATTCGGTTATTGCTATCTTTTCGACCTTGAGAAGGCTTATGACACAACTTGGAGATATAATATCTCGGCCTAGGCCCACTCCTTAGGCCTCCGAGGCAACCTACCATTCTTTCTTAAGGCCTTCTTAACTGACAGACATTTCCGGGTCCGGGCTAGTAATGAACTCTCCCCGGAATTTGTCCAAGCTGAAGGTGTCCCCCAGGGATGTGTTCTGAGCACAACACTCTTTCTGCTTGCTATAAATAATCTGGCATCTGTTCTCCCATCTAATATTTGGTCATCGCTCTATGGGATGACTTTGCTATAGCTTGTGCAGGTGCTGACTGTCACCTCATTGCAGTTTCCTCCAGCATGCCATCAACCGGTTTCTGATTGGGCCACCACCACGGGTTTAAATTTTCTAGTGGCAAACTCATCAAATTACATTTACTAGACGTTCAGTGGTCTTTGATCATCCATTGTACCTATACGGCTCACGTATCCCAGAACGTGATACAGTCAGGTTTCTCGGCCTCCTGTTCGACCGTCAATTGTCCTGGATACCTCACATTACCTCTCTGAAGGCACACCAGGCTGAACCTTCTTAAAACCCTCGCACATCTTTCATGGGGGGCTGATCGTAGAACTCTCCTTCGCTTACATTCAGCCCTAATTTTGTCGAAACTCGATTATGGTGACCAGATATATTCGGCGGCCTCCCTGCTACTCTTTCCATCCTTAATCCCATCCATCACCAGGGATTACACTTATGCCTTGGTGCATTTCGTTCTTCCCTGGTTGAGAGCCTCTATGTACAAGCAAACATTCCATCCTTATCCGATCGTCGTGATGCACATTGCATTCGCTATTTTGTTCGCTCTCATGACCTTCGCAATCCTTCCATGTATAGGAGTGTTACAGATGTTAGTAGGCGCTCTTATTTGTTCGTCGCCCTGCTTACTTCGTCCCTTTTCTTTCGTCTACATTCACTCCTGTCTTCCCTTCAGCTCCCACCTCTATATGTTCATGTGACATCTCCTTTCCCTGCCCCTTGGGAAGTTCCTGCTGTCCGTGTCTGTTCTATTCCTTACCTTGTGCAAAGCCAACTACCTACGGCGGCTTCTCGCTCTTTCTTTCTAGACCATTTCCGTTCTCATTCCCATGCCATCGCAGTATACACCGATGGTTCAAAGTCATCTGATGGCGTCGTATTCGCAGCAGTGTTTCCGGACAGCGCAGACGAGGCATCTATTACCCTCAGCTAGCATATTTACAGCTGAATTGTATGCCATTCTTGTGGCACTTATCCGTATTGCATCTATGCCTGTGTCACCATTTGTAGTCGTTTCAGACTCCCTTAGTGCTTTACAGGCTATCCGGAAAATTGATACACCTCACCCCCTAGTTCTTCGTATCCACCTTTGGTTACGCCTTATCTTTAGCAAGCATAAAGATATTGTCTTTTGTTGGGCCCCTGGTCATGTTAACGTACAGGGCAATGAACAGGCAGACACTGCTGCGCGGTCAGCAGTACATGACCTTCCAGTTTCATATAGAGGTGTTCCTTTCACGGACTATTTTGCGGTCATTGCTACCCACCTTCGCACCCGTTGGCAACAACGCTGGTCTGACCTGCTTAATAACAAACTTCATTCTATTAAACCGGTTATAGGTTTCTGGCCTTCTTGTCACCAATGTCGAGGTTGGGAGACTACACTCTCCCATCTTCGCATCGGCCACACTCATCTTACTCACGGGTATCTCATGGAGAGGCTCCCTGCCCCTCTCTGTGAGCATTGTCAGGTTCCAGTGTCTGTTCGACATATTCTGTTGGACTGCCCACTCTATCAACGAGCACGCAGAATTTACCTCCAACGGCGTCTTCGCTCTGCGGCCCTTTCTTTACCTTCCCTTCTTGCAGATGGACCCTCCTTTAATCCTGACTCTCTTGTTGACTTTTTGACAGAAACTGACTTACAGTGGACCCTCGCCATTCAAATTTAATCCGTTCCAGGAGCTTGTTCTTAACGTGAAATGTTCGAAAGGCGATTTAATTTTTCCCATAAGAAATAATGGAAATACAATTAATCCGTTCCAGAAATCCAAAAATATATAAAAAATAATATATTTTAATAAAATTAAGCTTCTACATAGACAAAAACATTAAATACTACAGTGCTGTACTACTAAAAGTATTAGTAAATAAATGCAAGTCTTTTTACTTACCATTATTGAAGATTGTTGATGGCATATGGAAGAGAGGGAGGGAGGGGTTAGTATTTGGAAGGGGAATCCCCTTCCATAAGGACTTCAGGTACCAAAGCCCTATCTGGGGTTACTTCTTTTCTTTGTCTTTTAATCCCACTAGGACTAGCTTGGGAGTCACTGGACACTTTAACAAAATAACTGTCCACAGTCCTCTGTTTCTGGCGCCTTTTCAACATGTTCCTGAAGAAGGACATTGTTTGGTCACTGAACATGCTGCTGTTATGGCTTGTTTGAGCTTGTTCAGGGTGGTATTTTTCAACAAAACTTTGCAATCTATTCCACATTGTACACATCTCCTTAATCTCTGAATAAGGCACCTTCTTCAGCCCCTCTTCCTCCTCCTCCTCCCGTGAATCAATAGCCTCAAATCTGGTCTGATGCTCTTCCATTTCCAGCTCTTGCAGCTCTCGAGTTGTTAGCTCTACCCTGTGGCCCTGCACTAACTCTTCCACATCATCGCCACTCACCTCCAACCCCATGGACTTGCCCAATTCCACAATACAGTCCACAACAGGCACAGGGTCGGCAGGGTCAGGGTCAGCCTCAAACCCTTCAAAATCCTCTGTTGGACACAACCTGGCCACAATGGTCTCCAAGCAGAGTTCAAAGTCCTTGAAGTCACTCCTCCCAAGCCTTGCCTATAAGGCCTATGTAGCTGTAGATATTGAAATGATTCTTCCAGAATCTCTAAGGGTCCATTCACTGTCCGAGGTCATTTCAAAGCACTTTTCAAACACTGCTTTTGTGTAGAGTTTTTTGAGTTACAGATGACCTGCTGGTCCATGGGCTGGAGGAGAGAGTGGTGTTAGGAGGCAAGAACTTCAGTTTTATAAATTTGAAGTCTTCACACAGTAGGTCTTCCATGTTTTGAGGATGTGAAGGAGCATTGTCCAGCAACAGGAGGCACTTTTGTCCAAACCCTTTTCCTGTAGGTATTTTCTCACACTGGGGCCAAACACTTCATGGATCCAGTCACTGAAAAGGTGCTTTGTGACCCATGTATTCTGACTAGCTCTCCACAAGACACACAATCTACTTTTGACGACATTGTGTCTCTTGAACACTCTGGGATTTTCTGAGTGATACACTAGTAAAGGCTTTAATTTAAAATCCCCACTAGCATTACTACACATCATGAGAGTTAGCCTGTCTTTCATAGGCTTGTGTCCTGGCAGTGCCTTTTCTTCCTGAGTAATGTAGGTCCTGTTGGGCATTTTCTTCCAAAACAGGCCTGTTTCGTCACAATTGAACATTTGTTCAGGTTTCAATTTTTCAGTCTTTATGTAGTCCTGAAACTCCTTTATGAATTTTTCAGCTGCATGTTTGTCTGAACTGGCAGCCTCACCATGCCTTACCACATTATGTATGCCACTACGATTTTTAAATCTCTCAAACCAGCCTTTGCTGGCTTTAAATTCACTACCATTACAATCAGCACTGGTTGCAGGCATTTTCTTTAAAAGATCGGCATGCAAGTTCCTTGCCTTTTCACAAATAATTGACTCACACACACAATCACCCGCTAACTCTTTATCCTTGATCCACACCAGCAACAACTTCTCAATCTCTTCGATTATTTGTGGTCTGTTTTTGGCTCGCACAGTAACACCTTTTGCAACATCAGCTTGTTTAATTTCTTCCTTCTTAAGCAGGATAGAAGCGATAGTTGACCTGTTTTTGCCATATATCCTGGCAAGATCACACAATTGCACACCACTCTCGTATTTTTGTGTTATTTCCTTCTTCATTTCTATGGTGTTTCTCACTTTTATCAGCCCAGGGGTACCACTAGGAACTTTCTTGGGACCCATGGTAGCTTATTTCACAGTCGCACTTAATGAACAAACTCCAAAAAAATTATAATTAAGTGTGAAATGTCTGGGGAAGCGTGCAGGGTATTGTTCTCTCGAGTGTAAACAACGCGGGACTGGTTCTCCACGCCTGCGCTGTGAGGCACCCAAGCGCCTGGGCCGACAGGTCACGAACGTATTCGTTCGACTCGCGATAATTTGTTCGCATGACGATATCGAATTTTTTGTACTAATGACGATTTGTTCGACTGCCGAGCCGTTCGAATAGCGGGGGTCCACTGTACTACACAAACTCTGAAGATTATACCTCTAGCACCTCCCTCAGTCCCTTCTACCTTGATCTCTTGCTACCCTCTATCCCTGCACTATCCACCATCCTGCTGCACTCCATACCCTACTAATCATCCATCTCCCTCTTACAACCCATTCTCCCTGGATCCTGCAATGACCTGCAGCGCTGTATAACCCCTGTGGTTTAGCGCTTCTATTTGATTATAATAATAATAATAATGGGGGTCTAAAAGGACTAATCTAATTTACATTATTCCTTATGGGAACAAATTCGTTTAGTAACGGCACTTGAACAGCATTCTGGAACGAATTAATTACGAAAACCGGGGTACCACTGTACTTCATAATGTTACAGCTGCACCTGCAGATGTTCAAGAGTAGAGGATGGGGGTGATAATCCCTCTTCACTCGTACACTAAATAAACAATTGTCATTCCTTTATGCATAGATCATACTACATCAAAGTTATACAGACAATTCACTTACATGGTGGAATTTTGGACACTGAAATATCTGAAGTCTTATATTTTCACTGAGCCCAAAACCAGTGTGTACATCCACATTTAAAAATTGGGGCCCTTAGAACCAATTAATTTTTTTCCAACACAAACTGCTTGTTTGGTGGAGGAGATGGCAGGCAAGCTAGAGAGTGGTGGAGGAGGTGGCAGGCAAGCTAGAGTGTGGTGGAGGAGATGGCAGGCAAGCTAGAGAGTGGTGGAGGAGGTGGCAGGCAAGCTAGAGAGTGGTGGAGGAGGTGGCAGGCAAGCTAGAGAGTGGTGGAGGAGGTGGCAGGCAAGCTAGAGAGTGGTGGAGGAGGTGGCAGGCAAGCTAGAGAGTGGTGGAGGAGGTGGCAGGCAAGCTAGAGAGGTGGGGAGGAGGTGGCAGGCAAGCTAGAGAGTGGTGGAGGAGGTGGCAGGCAAGCTAGAGAGTGGTGGAGGAGGTGGCAGGCAAGCTAGAGAGTGGTGGAGGAGGTGGCAGGTAAGCTAGAGAGTGGTGGAGGAGGTGGCAGGCAAGCTAGAGAGTGGTGGAGGAGGTGGCAGGCAAGCTAGAGAGTGGTGGAGGAGGTGGCAGGCAAGCTAGAGAGTGGTGGAGGAGGTGGCAGGCAAGCTAGAGAGTGGTACAGTAAACACCATAAAATGGACTAACAAAGGAAAGGTGTCCACTTTAGTGAAAAATACTTTATATTGATATCTCTCTTTCCTTCCACCTCCCTCCATCCTCCTCTCTCCTTCCCATCCTTCCCTCCTTCCACCTCCCTCCATCTTCCTCTCTCCTTCCCATCCTTCCCTCCTTCCACCTCCCTCCATCTTCCTCTCTCCTTCCCATCCTTCCCTCCTTCCACCTCCCTCCATCTTCCTCTCTCCTTCCCATCCTTCCCTCCTTCCACCTCCCTCCATCTTCCTCTCTCCTTCCCATCCTTCCCTCCTTCCACCTACCTCCATCTTCCTCTCTCCTTCCCATCCTTCCCTCCTTCCACCTCCCTCCATCTTCCTCTCTCCTTCCCATCCTTCCCTCCTTCCACCTCCCTCCATCTTCCTCTCTCCTTCCCATCCTTCCCTCCTTCCACCTCCCTCCATCTTCCTCTCTCCTTCCCATCCTTCCCTCCTTCCACCTCCCTCCATCTTCCTCTCTCCTTCCCATCCTTCCCTCCTTCCACCTACCTCCATCTTCCTCTCTCCTTCCCATCCTTCCCTCCTTCCACCTCCCTCCATCTTCCTCTCTCCTTCCCATCCTTCCCTCCTTCCACCTCCCTCCATCTTCCTCTCTCCTTCCCATCCTTCCCTCCTTCCACCTCCCTCCATCTTCCTCTCTCCTTCCCATCCTTCCCTCCTTCCACCTCCCTCCATCTTCCTCTCTCCTTCCCATCCTTCCCTCCCGCTTTTATTTTACTTTTCTTCAGTTTGTTACCTTGAAATCTATGTTAAAATAGGAAAAACTGAATGATGAGTTTTCATTTTATAATCCAGTTATCATAATTATCACAATTATCTTAGCCATAGACACCAGTATGTGTCCACCACCGGCATAACCGTGTCAGCTCGGCCTGTTAACGTAGGAGTGCTGGGTTGGTAGGGCACTCAGCTCTCGCATTGGGGTCCGTGGTTTAATCCTCGGTATGGGTGGAAACATTGGGGGGCGTGTTTCTTTAAAATACAGGCTGTCCCTGTTCACCTAGCAGTAAATAGGTACCTGGGTGTTAGCCGACTGGTGTGGGTCACATCCTGGGGACAAAATCAACTTAATTTACCCAAAATGCTCTGTATAACAAGGGACATTCTGTATAGTATGACAAGTATGTCATTGATGTCTGCTAGGTCTGAATAAGTTGTATTGTGTACTTGTTGAAATAAAAGATTATTATTATTATTATTATTAACCCTTAAACGGTCCAAACATATATATACGTTAGTACTGCTACTGCCCCAAACGTATTTTTACGTTTTATTTTTCCTGCCTCCAAATTTGGCACGATTGGCCTGAGATGCCTGGTGAGCATAGAATGGGTCTTAACACTCGGTGTGCGCCATATTAAAAAAATCTGGGACCACTTAGTACCTTGTGGGAGCACCAGGTAAATTGAGCGCCAGCTAGAGCAAACACTGCGGCAAACACCAAGGATTCACTGATGTCATGTCATATTAACACTCCCGTTTGAAGTGGAAAGTGATGTCGGCAGGCTGGCAGGCCAGCTGCCTGCCTGGCCACCTGGCTGGCAAACAGCTGGTTGGCCACCTGGCTGGTCAGCTGGTTACCTGATTGGCTGTCTATCTCTGTCTGTCTGTCTGTATCTATCTGTCTCTGTCTCTATCTGTCTCTGTCTAACAGGAACACATACGTAAATACAATTATACATAGTGTAAATTACCTAGGATAACTAAAAAAATCAAGACAAAGTGATATAATGCACTTGTGATCTGCGTAATACCAGTTGGTTTATGAGCTACTCTCTGAGACAAGCAGACAGAAAGACAGACACACAGACAGACAGAAAGACAGACACACAGACAGACAGAAAGACAGACACACAGACAGACAGAAAGACAGACACACAGACAGACAGAAAGACAGACACACAGAAAGACAGACACACAGACACACAGAAAGACAGACACACAGACAGACACACAGACAGACAGAAAGAGAGACACAGACAGACAGAATCGTTCAAGACACTGTACACCGTGTACATCAGGCCCATACTAGAATATGCAGCACCAGTCTGGAACCCACACCTGGTCAAGCACGTAAAGAAACTAGAGAAAGTGCAAAGGTTTGCGACAAGGTTAGTTCCACAACTCAGGGGTCTCTCCTATGAAGAAAGGTTGAGGGAAATAGGACTAACAACACTGGAGGAAAGAAGGGTCAGAGGAGACATGATAACGACATACAAAATACTGCGGGGAATCGACAAGGTAGACAGTGACAGGATGTTCCAGAGAGGGAACACAGAAACAAGGGGACACAACTGGAAGCTGAAGACTCAGATGAGTCAAAGGGATGTTAGGAAGCATTTCTTCAGCCACAGAGTAGTCAGGAAGTGGAATAGTCTAGAGAAAGATATAGTGGAGGCAGGAACCATACATAGTTTTAAGACAAGGTATGATAAAGCTCATGGAGCAGGGAGAGTAGAGACCCAGTAGCGGACAGCGAAGAGGCGGGGCCAGGAGCTGAGTCTCGACCCCTGCAACCACAATTAGGTGAGTACAGAAAGAAAGACAGACACACAGACAGACAGAAAAACAGACAGACAGATAATAATAATAATATAATAATAATATTTTTATTTCGATGCATGTTACAAGTGTACACTGTTATTGGTAGTTACAATTATAAAACTGTAATGCAAGGAGAGCCACTGGCATGCCATGGCATTAGGGGCAGTTTATTCTAAAGACTTATTCACTAAGTACTTAATGCTAAAGAAATTGATTGAGTTTATTCTAGTTCTGTATTATTTTAAATTATAATATGGTTATACATACAGTGGTACCCCGACTTACGATATTTTTTCATTCCAGAATGCTGTTCAAGTGCCATTACCAAACGAATTTATCCCCATAAGGAATGATGTAAAATAGACTAGTCCTTTTAGACCCCCAAAATTACACTTACAAAAGCATTTAAAAAAATAAACTTACATAAAAGGGTGAGTTTGGGGACCATCGTAAGTCGGGGTACCACTGTACTATTAAAAGACAATACAAGATAAATTGGTTGAGTTTAATCTAGTTGTATATTTTATTTCAAGTTACAGTATGTTGATGCTATACTAGTATAATAACAATACTAGAAAAATTTATAGAGTTTCTTCTAGTTATATATTTTATTTCAAATTAAGAAAATGATGATACTATAAGATTTTAAATGACAATATGATGATATGAAATTGCAACAAGTGTTAAGGAGGATGAACATATCAAATTGAGATTATCTTAAGTAAAATAATATTGGGTTTGAAAGTTTGTTACAGTATGAGTATTTAGTATAGGGGAGTAGGTGATTTTTGAGAAGAGTCTTGAATTGATTTTCCGACAAGGTTAACTTAATATTTACTGGTAATGAATTCCAGATTCTGGGGCCCTTTATGTGCATAGAATTTTTACATTGGTTAGTATGGACTCGGGGTATGTCAAATAGTATGTCAAATAGTGACAGACAGACAGGTTTGTGTAACAAATAAAGGGAAGCAGTGTAAACTCCTCAAATGTCATCACTGTAATTACTGGACTGATAAGAAGAGATAAGACTACGGCTCACCCTTTGTGAAATGTCACCAGTCATCATAAGTGGAGATCAGATGAGATAAGGCAGCGATGCTTGAAGGGAACTTTTATTATTATTATTATTATTCACTATTATTATTATTATTCACTATTATTATTATTATTATTCACTATTATTATTATTATCATTATTATTATCATTATTATTATTATTTTTTTATGCACTATCATTATTATTATTATTTGAGTACAATTTCAGTACCTAATACAGTGGTACCTCGAGTTACGATATTTTTTTGTTCGAGAATGCTGATCAAGTGCCATTACCAAACGAATTTATCCCCATAAGGAATAATGTAAAATAGACTAATCCTTTTACACCCCCAAAAATATACCTACAAAAGCATTTAAAAAAATAAACTTACATAAAAGGGCGATTTTGGGGACCATCGTAACTCGAGGTACCACTGTATTAGTGTCAGAACATAGATTGGCTATGAAATCACAAGAACTACTATAAATTGTGATTATGAGAACATAAAAATTATATAAAATAATAAAAAAAGTGAAAAAAAGGTATATCGGCAACGATTTTGCAAGCGGCAGTACTCCTGTTGCTGTCAGGTGAGCATCCAGTGCCAACTTCTCCGCCTCATATCTCGGTAACTACTGACCCAAATTCTTTTTTTTTTATCCTATAACACTTAAAAAATGTGTTCTTTATTTCTATATAAATTTTTTTTTTTTTTTTTCAAAAGATTCGGGGCACTGGGCGAGCTAACGTAAATATACATGTGGACCGTTTAAGGGTTAAGGTCTTCAAAACAGTAGCCATCCTCTCTAAGATACAGTAATACCCCGGTTTTCGTCCTTAATCTATTCCAGAAGGTCGGCTGAAATCTGAAATGGACGAAAACCGAAGTAATATTTCCCATAAGAAATAATGTAAATCCAATTAATCCGTTCCAGACTCCCAAAAATATTAACAAAAAATACATTTTATAGAGAATAACTATAGTTTTACATACAGAAAACAATGAGAAATAAATATAAATTACTAATTTTAATGATAAATGAACATTACATACCTTTATTGAAGACTCTTGTTGGCGTATGGAAGAAGGCGAGGAGGGGAGAGGGAGTTGAGGTTATTGTTTGGAAGGGGAATCCCCTTCCATAAGGACTTCAGGTATCAAGTCCCTATCTGGGGTTACTTCCCTTTTTTGTCTTTTACTGGCACTAGGACCAGCTTGAGAGTCACTGTACCTCTGTCGCACAAAAAATCTGTCCAGAGAGCTCTGTTTCTGGCGTCTCTCTAAGATTTGCCTAAAATGGGACAAGGCATTGTCATTGAACATGTTGCAGACACGGCTTGCAACAGTTTTGTTAAGGTGATAATTCTCTACAAAACTTTGCAACTCATTCCACTTTGCACACGTCCTTAATCACTGAAGAAGGCACACGTACGCCACTTTCATATTTTGCTTCAAGTTCTTTCTTGAATTCTATTGTGTTTCTCACCAGAGGGCTGGCACTCTGAACCTTCTTTGGCCCCATGGTGACTTATTTCACAATCACAATCAATAAATAAGCACAAAAAACAATGGATGAATGCGCAGAGTATTGCTAACTCAATTAGAGACAGAGGCAGATTGAGTCTGGTACGCATGAGAAGCGACGTTCCGGGCGGGTGGACGCGTCTGATATGGATGATTTCCGAGCGGATGTACGAAACCTGGGGGAAAATTTCACCCAAAAAAGTGCTCGAAATCCGAATTGTACGATTTCCGCACTGGACAAAAATTGGGGGTCCACCATACATTACTGTGTACCTGAAACAACACTACTCACACTGTACCACTCACCTATGGTTCCACTACACCAGATCATGTAAACTACATTATGTGTATTGCATGAAGAAGTAAAAATTGTATTGTATTATTAACTGTTTTGACATACATACTTTTATCCTTCCTTTCAGGTTGTTCGTCAGTGTCCTGACACAAATTTGGAACATTATAATAAGGCTGTGGAATTGATTCACAAGCACTTCCCATACAACCTCAAGTGACGCTGCTCTCATTTAATGTTCTCACTTATAGCAGCTGAGTAGACACCAGTATATATATATATACAGTGTATATATAATATATATATAATATATATATATATTATATATATATATATATATATATATATATATATATATATATATATTATATATATTATATATATATTATATATATATTATATATATATATATATATAATATATATATATATATATATATATATATATATAACTTTTGTTTTTCTCTTTGGGCCACCCCGCCTTGGTGGGAAGCGGCCGATTTGTTGAAAGAAAGAAAGAAGAATATATATATATATATATATATATATACACATATGTATATATATGTATGCTGTATATATACACAGTATATGTACCATTACCTATTAAAAAAGTTTAAACAAATACAATTTCAGCACTTGGTTCTATGGTTACATCTTTGAAAGGAAATAGAAAATCAACACATGAATATTGTATGACAATATTTGTAAATTCTGTCATGGGAACTACCAGTGTCACATATACTTTGAGATTTGCATTGCTTCAAAAAAGACACATGTTTCAGTATAGAAATCTTTGCAGTTCTGTGTATCTACAGGAACTTGCTCATCAACGTGAATTTGCTTATTGTCCTGATATATTTGTTCTCTGTGATCCCTCAAGTGTTGATAAACTAAGAAAGCAGCATTGCTGTAGACTCAGTCATAATAGTTTTACAAAGGACAGCAGTGTGTTGCATCACAGTGAACTTATGCAACATCAGAAGCATTATGAGCTATACTAACAAAAGTGAAGCTGCCAGTGATGATCCACAGGCAAGACCAAAACATCTTGACGATGCCTCGGTGGACACAGAGCAGGGTGGCCAAGTGGCACATCATGAAAATACAACAGAGGTGACACAAGGAGTGACTGGAGAAGATACTCATCAGCAAGAAGTATGCAAAGATGAAAAGCATGAAACAGATTTGGGTGTGAAAGAAAAAAATGTTGATCCAAGCTTAAGTAACTTTTTGGAAGGTACCAGAGAGGGTGCAGTGTTGCAGAAGTTTGCAAAAACACAGCAGTTAGCGAGTTGCGCTAATGAAAATGTTGCTGATGAAGCAGTTTTTCTGGAGTTAGATGTTAATAATGAATTAACAGTGTCATTTGCAGATGTTGAAACTGAATCTTTTTCTGTTGTATGTGAGGGTAAATGTGAAGTGAATCAAGCACTTACAATCTCTGTACCATTTAGTACAGGTGTTGGTGAACACTCCTTTACAAATTCTATTAATGAGAAGAAAGATTGTGAAGGCAATATTTTCTCTTCAAAGTGCGAGTCTATGTCTTCTGATGACACTTGTATTTATAAGGATGCAGTTGAGAGTGAAAGTGGCAGTAAAGAAAATTTTGAAGAGGGGAAATCTTGTGTAGGGGATTCTTTGATAAAGAGTGTTAAGCTAGTTGTTGATGAGCTTGAAGATGCAGACACTGAGGTTAGAGAATATGTTGGACAAGCATTACATGCACTTGATATTCATGAACCCCAAGCTGCACAAGTGAACATGGATGTCAATTTTAAATTTAATACAGTGATATCCAGTAGTGTAAATATATGCTCTAGTGCACTTGACAAAAGCAAGCAAAAAACTAATAACAATTTAGAAGTAGAAGTACCAGGTGATTTATTTAGAGATGTAAGGATAGTTGAAAGTGATAAAGAACAAAATGTAATAACAGAAAATGAAGAAACTTTTACTGAAAGTAAAGTGATTTTACCTCGGCAAAGACAAGCCGATTGCCGTGGATGTGAGGAAGAGCAAACAGGTAAATTATTGACTATTAGTGATGATGAGAAAGGCTTGAAGACACAGCCACTTTCAGCTCCTTCTACTCCTGTTCCTTCTTCAGGTTCAGCCAGGAAAGTACATAGATCTCAGGGATGCAGAGGTCGACGAGTTTCATTCCCTGAAGATGAAACTCATCTAATATCCAGTTACTTGGAGCCCGTTAATCCATGGCAGCAGATGGGAGGAGTGACCGTAGAAGAAATAGCGGCAGCGTACCGACTGTCATGTGAGCGACACCGTACGCAGCCACTTCCAGGGGTGTTACAACAAATTAAGGCACTGCCATTAGCTATTGGAGGGCGTGTGGAGTGCCTCAGTCTTCGTGGACAGAGGTTGGAGGGCGGTCAGTGTGAGGGTTTGGAAGAAATATTCAGAAGAGTACAGTTTAAAATCTTGGATTTAGAAGGCTGTGCTCTTGATGATGATACTGCAATACCACTATTTGATATGATTGAATTTTATGACTCTGCTACACAGTTAAACATTTCATGTAATGGAAGAATTGGTTTTCGAGGATGGCAGGCCTGTTCCAGGATGTTAAAACGCACTCCATCTGTTGAATATTTAGATGCTCGTAATACAAACCTAAATGAAACTAACATGCCTATACTGGGGAGAGCACTGCGACTAGGAGCTCGATTGCATACATTACATCTTGAAAACTGTAACTTGACTGGTCGCCCACTGATCATGCTAACTGCTGCCCTTAGACAAAATGATACTTTATCAGAATTGTATTTAGCAGAAAATCGACTTGGTGTAAATGACTGCATACAGCTTGGTAACTTAGTTCGTGCTAATAACACACTTCGTCTTCTTGATCTTCGAAACAACAATGTTCAAGATGTTGGATGTGGACATGTATGTGAAGGTATAGCTGTACAACAGAAGCAACAACAGCAGGAAGCGACTGATGGGTCAAGTGATAAAACTGTGTGCTTGGGTCTCAACTCATTGATACTTTGGAACAATCATCTTACCCAACAGTCAGCACCTCACTTAGCTGTAATGTTAGCTGCAACTAAAACTTTGGAAACCTTAAATTTAGGACGTAACAATCTCACTAGTGAAGGAATTTTGCGTTTGAAAGAGTCCTTACTAAGAAATCATGCCTTACTGCGTTTAGGTCTACAAGCATCTCGAATAGCAGATGAAGGAGCTGTAGCTCTTGCTGAATATACTGCTGACAACACTGTCATTCAGCATATAGATCTACGTGAAAACCCAATACGTGTGGCTGGGCTCATGGCTCTTGCTCACTCACTTCGTCTCAATTCTACTATCATCCAAATGGACATTGACTCTGACCCCAGAAGTGAGCCAGCAGTAGAGTTAGCAGAGCAACATTCTTCACTACAAAAAGAAATAAAAGAGTACTGTCAGCGCAACTTAACTCAAAGTCACGTACGTGCTTCAGTAGAACATACAAAACATGACAATCAAGAAGAGATTAAAGATAAATCTCCAAAGGAAGGCTTATGTGTTAGTGGAGCTATTAGAAAAATTTCACTCACTTGTGAGACAACAAACAAGACTTGTATTATTGATAAAACTGAAGGACCAAACCGAGATGAAGAAAAACAAAAATATACAAGTCCAGCACCAAGTCCCCTTCCAAGTCCTTCTCCCAGTCCCTGTCCCAGCCCTTGTGCCAGCCCATCTCCCAGTCCAGTGCCCAGCCCTCTCAAGAATCGGTTCAAAGTGTTCAAGGTACACGAGACTTCCAAAAGTTCACCCGAGTTAATTGCAGGTTCAAGCCAAACCCCTTCCCTTTCCAATTCTGTTCATGTGTCTCAATCGGGAAGAAGCATGTCAGCAGGAGACCTAACTCAACCACAAACTCAGACTTGTGTACGGCCCAACAGGTTCAGTTCTGGTGGACGTTTCACTGTAACCAAGGTGGCTGAACCGTCTGGCTCGCAAAGCTTGCCTACTGATCAACAGAAAGTTACAAGCCTTACTACAACTGGTTACAAAAATGGAAATGCTGCATCAGGGCCAAAAATTGTAATTTCTTCTCCAGTTAGAGTAGAAAGAGGCTTTAGTGTAGAAGAAACATCTTCAGTGATGGAAAAAAATGGAGATAGTGAATTGAAGTGTAAACAGAATAAACTCGTAGGCTGTAAATCAGCTGGTCTTTCTGAGGATCAAAAACAGCCGCATGTCTTATCAGGTCAGTTTGTCCGACTGAAATCAGAAGGGGATAGTGATGATGTGTTTGTGGATATTGTTGCCATCAAGAACACTTCATCAGAATTCCAGAGGAAAGATTTAGTGCCACAAAGAAACATAGCCGCATGTAAAACTGACCCAGTTGAAAGTCGGAGGAGTGATAAAGATTCAGATTCCCTAAGTTTAAGTGATCTGACAGACAGTGGATTCCTTGATGAGGGCACGTGTGGCAGCAGGGGGGGTGGGAGCCATACACCGAGTCCAAGCAGCCCACATCATGAAGGTGATAGAGACTCATTATTAAGTTCATCAATGGACAGCACCAGTCAAGAGGACACAGGATTAGGCTTACCCATAGATAGTAGTAGTGTTAAAAGTTCACTAACTTCCATTCCACTTGTAGCATGCCACCTGCAGCAGTCTGATGTGCACTCCTTGAGTGATCCACCAAAGAGGGCGCCTCTTGCTGCAATGGAAAATGGTAGCTTTGACTCTGATAGTGAGGATAGTGAGTTAACAACACAGTCATCAGACTCCACACACAGTGATGAGGTTCGTATCACTACTGAGCAGTATGAACCCAAACCTGCTTGGGGATCCAAGCAAGAGTCATCTGAGGTTACTGTTAATCCTCAAGCTTTAACTTCCTCAGACTCACCAAAAACCACTTAAAAATATTAGGAACAGTGAAAATTTCATGGAGTGACTTTTGATGTATGTGGCAAAGAAAGTTTGTACTTCACCTCTACAGGAGCAGTTATATATGGTTGTGTTAACTAGGCAGTTATATAGCCAGATACTATGTTCAGAGGCATTGTCACAACCTTATTGTCATTTGCTATCAGCAGCATTTCATCTTTTGTGTACTAATGATGTACATTTTACCTCACCAGTTCTAATTTTAAATGGAAAAAAAAGTTTTGTGAACATTAATTTAAAAAAAATATTGCTTAAAAATTCAATACATAAATGGGATTTACATTTGTTGCAAAATTATGGACTTATGGTGAAAATTGTAACTAATAACTATTTTCATCGATAAGTAAAGAGCAGCTAATGAAAAGTTTATTATGGCAGTGTTTGACTCTATGAGCTTCATCAAGCAGTACAAACTAGGACACGGTGTGCTTTAAGGGTTCATGATCCGGTGCAAGAAGTAAGAAAACTACTGCAGTAGGCCTACTGGCCATGTTGGTCATAGTTAAACATAGTCATAATAAGTCTCAGTTGCTCTTATGTCTCTTACCTAACATATTGTCAGTAATTTTTACCAGTATTTTTACACATTACTAAAAAGGATATTTGCTCCAAGTGATAATTTTTTTCCCTGATTTGTTTATAAAAACTATTTTTTTTCCAACACTGGCAGTCTGCCGCTTCTGGGGGTTAAAATATTCAACACTGGCGGTCTGCTGCTTCTTGGGGTGAAAATATTCAACACTAGCGGTCTGCCACTTCTGGGGGTCAAAATATTCAACACTGGCGGTCTGCTGCTTCTGGGGGTCAAAATATACAGATGAATCAATGAATTTTTTTCCTTGTTGGTTGTTATTCAACATTGATAAGTGTTCGTTACACTTTAGTTATTCAATATAAAATAAGTTTGTTAAGGCAAGTTCTGCATTGTCTGTCATATTTGATGTAAATTTTTCCCAAAAAAAGCTAAATTAAAAAATTCTAGCCTCCTTCTTATATGGCTCATGTAATTGTGTTAGCAGTAGAGTGAGTCCCCAGCTTGTGACATTCTGACTTATAATGTTTTATTCTTATGACATTGGCACTTTGTAACAAGTTAATTACCTGTATTTATGAACACTGATCTACAATCACTGTAAATATTGAAGCAGATTATTTTGAATACAGTAAATAATTTTCTTGTTTTTTTACCCAGTATGTGTGTATGTTCATTTCATGCATGTATAGAGAGCTCGCATTTGTTTGGTAGAGATTGGTCAAGAACCACTGTTTTAAATTTTGTTTTTATTAACATGTTAGCCATTTCCCACCAAGGCATTGTGGCCCAAAAAAGAAGAAACACTTTCATCATCACTTACTCCATCATTGTCTTGCCAAAGGTGTGCTGACACTGCAGTTAAAAATCTGCGACATATCTCCACCTCTCCTTTAGAGCGCAGGTACTGTACTTCTCACCTCCAGGACTCGAGTCTGGCTAACTAGTTTCCCTGAATCTCTTCATAAATGTTACTTTACTCACACTCCAACAGCATGCCAAGTCATAAAAACCATTGGCATCCACCCACTCTTATCTAACTTGTTTCATGCATGCTTGCTGGGAGTCTAAGCCCCTCACACACACACAACCTCCTTTAATTTCCCCTCCTTCCAACCTTTCCTAGGATGACCCCTACCCTGCCTTCCTTTCACTACAAATTTATACTCCCTCCAAGTCATTCTAGTTTGTTCCATTCTCTCTAAATGTCCGAACCACCTAAACAACCCTGGATAATATATTTAGAAACCCCGCACCTCCTAAGCTCCAGGATACAAATTCTCTGCATAGTACTGTATTCACACTACACATTGCCCTCAGACATGACATCTCCACTGCCTCCAGCCTTCTCCTTGTTGTAACATTCACCACCCATGCTTCACACCCATATAAGAGTGTTGGTACCACTATACTCTCATACATTTTCCTTTGCTTACATGGATAACATCCTTTGTTTCCATAGACTCCTCAGCGCATAACTCGCCTTTTTCCCCTCGTCAATTCTATGGTTCACCATCTTTTATAGACCCATCTATTGACAAGTCCACTCCCAAATATCTGAACACATTCACTTCCTCCATACTCCCTCTCTCCAATCTGATATACAGTCTTTCATTTATCTAAATATTTTGTTATCCTCATCACCTTGCTCTTTGCTATGTTCACTTTTTATTTCCTTTTACACACCCTCCCAAATTCGTCCACCAACCTCTGCAACCTCTTTTCAGAATCTCCCAAAAGCACAATGTCATCAGCAAAAAGCAACTGTGACAACTCCCACTTTGTGTTAATTCTTTATCTTTTAATCCCACACCTCTTCCCAACACCCAAGCATTCACTTCTCTTATAACCCATCTATAAATATATTGAACAACTATGGTGACATCACACATCCCTGTCTAAGGCCTTCTTTTACTGGGAAATAATCTCCCTCTCCTACATACTACGTACTTCAACCTGAGCCTCACTATCCTCATAAAAACTCTTAACTGCTGTCAGTAACCTACCATCTATTCCATGCACTTGCAACATCTGCCACATTGCTTCCCTATCCACCCTATCATATGCCTTTTTCAAATACATAAATGCAGTGAAACAGTATTTTTCTTCTTTCAACAAACCAGCCGTATCCCACCGAGGCTGGGTGGCCCAAAAAGAAAAACAAAAGTTTCTCTTTTTAACTTTAGTAATGTATACAGGAGAAGGGGGTTACTAGCCCCTTGCTCCCAGCATTTTAGTTACCTCTGACGACACGCATCTCTTACGAAGGAAGAATTCTGTTCCACTTTCCCATGGAGATAAGAGGAAATAAACAAGAACAAGAACTAGTAAGAAAATAGAAGAAAACTCAGAGGGGTGTGTATAAATATGCTTGTACATGAATGTGTAGTGTGACCTAAGTGTAAGTAGAAGTAACAAGACATACCTGAAATAGAAGACAACAGCAGGTGAGGTGTGAGGCAGTATAGAAGACAGCAGCAGGTGAGATGTGAGATAGTAAGGGAGACAGCAGCAGGTGAGGTGTGAGACAGTAAGGGAGACAGCAGCAGGTGAGATGTGAGTCAGTAAGGGAGACAGCAGCAGGTGAGGTATGAGACAGTAAGGAAGACAGCAGCAGGTGAGGTATGAGACAGTAAGGAAGACAGCAGCAGGTGAGGTATGAGACAGTAAGGAAGACAGCAGCAGGTGAGGTGTGTGGCAGCATGAAAGACAATATCGGATG
The DNA here is from genome assembly GCA_009830355.1 of Cherax destructor. Classification (NCBI taxonomy): domain Eukaryota; kingdom Metazoa; phylum Arthropoda; class Malacostraca; order Decapoda; family Parastacidae; genus Cherax; species Cherax destructor. The sequence goes on from WNWK01019354.1 coordinate 19,548, forward strand.
AGGTACAAAGCATCACTCGCTAACACCGCACCATAATTATCATCACCACTACCTTCCCACATTATATACTCAGGCACATTAACCCTCACTTGTTAAAATGAGGGACTGATGAGCACATATAAAGAGTTGGGTTAGTTATGATGCAAGAGAGAGAGAGAGTGGGAGTGAATAGGAGACAGTAACACATCTACACATTTATACTGCACTGTACTTTGTACACCTCAGTTTTATTTAATTAATTGTAGCTTAGTTTTATTTAATTAACTTGAATGTTATACATTAATTAGACATTGTTTAATACCATTTGTAAGTGAAAAAAGAATATTACTGACTGCGAACTACTGGGTAAGAACTCTTTGGAAAAAAGTTTGGTGAAATTAAGTGTAGAATATTAGGACTGGAGCAACTCTGATAACGTAGGTTGTCAGGATTTTTCAGGAGCACTTTTAACTTCATAACTTGGGGCTTTACTGTACATGCATCATAATGTACACTTATAACCATTAAAGGTATACAGTACTGTGTTATGTAAACTAGATACCAACTATAGTACTTCTTCCTGTTAATGGAAATATACAAAGACAGTTACGTTTGTATTTCTTGTAGTATAGTATATATTGGGTAACAAAAATTCATGAAATGAATTTGAGTATGTTTCAGTATACAGTAGTAGCCAAATAAATGGGTTATGATTTTAATTTTAGCCCTCTAAATCATTGTATGGAGAGTAATAATGTATCATTCGAGTTTATAACATACGTATGTGGTTTGAGATATTTAATTTATTTAGAATGAATTGTTCAAATTTTTATATTTCCTAGCAAGGCTCTTAATTAACACAAAGTGTCAAGTTAATGAGATTATTATCATTGTGCCATAAAAGTATAATATTGTCATTCTCTTGAATGGTCATATCACAGTGAGCAAAGATAGCCACTAGTGTCCTCAAAGCATGAAATGCATACAAAAATTTTGTAGAATGCTTCTCATACCTGTTCTGTTTGGTGAATTTTCTGGATGTCCAAAATCCAGCTTCTCACTATTGTATTGAGTGGAATTTTAATTGACAAGAAATTTGGAGTTAATATTGGCAGAAATAAGCTGCTAAAGATGTGCTTAATTTTTATTACAGAAAATGTTGTAACAGACAGGTGTGGTGTATGTTTTATTACAACTTTTAGATTAAAACAAGTGTGTCAACAACTTAATATATGGGATTTATAAGTACAAAAAATAAACTAGTGTTGAATATCTTTTTGGTTTAGTAAAACAAAAACCTAGTGTTTCTTACAGTTTAAAATTTTCTATTTTGTTAAAAGTTTGCTTTCCTTCTAATGTATATTACAGTACAACTATTATATATTTTTATTTTTTGTAAGTCATGCTAAAGGTAAAATCCTGTGTATTGTAAGAATTTTATGTACCTTACTGATAAACTTGTAAAGAATTCTCTCTTTCCTTGCTAGGGCAAATAAAAGATAAGTATATATGCTCCAGCATTGTTCAAGAAACTGATGATCTTTATGCACTGAAAACTATGTTCCTCACAAAATATCTTATTGTAAGATGCCCTCAATATGTCTTAAACTATTTTAGCTTAGAAAGTAAAGGTAGTTAAGCCTGCTGTTGGATTATATATTATGCCTTTATGGCAGTAGATTGTTATTTAAATTTTTATTGTGATTACTTTCTATAAATAATCTAGGGTAGGATCATTCAACTGAGATTTTAATTTTCATTATTACAAAGCCAGTGGCTTAATAATATGAAGACTTTCTGAAGAACAAAAATCACAATACCATGGTTGGAACAATTCACAACTCACCCACAATTTGAAGATTAAACTAGAAGAGAATTTGGTTCATTTTGAATTGATCCGTGATGAACTGTTATTGAATCAATCCATCCTGGATCATTATCAAGTTTAGTTTAGGCTTCATCTTGTGAGATATGACATTTCTCTTGCTTCTGCAGTGTGTGATAACTATGAGACTACCACACTTAGATCTGTATATAAGTAAACAAAGGTTTACCAGCACCAATCTTGTTCATAGAACTTAACAAGATTTATTATCAACAGGTGATTGTTTCACTGAAATTTTGGTGCTAATTGTTATATAGTTAAAAATTCAGTGCAATTTTCCACTTTTTTTTCTTTTTTTTTTTTACAGAAACTCCAGCTACTAGCATTTGCTAGTTGTCAGATTTGAATAGGGAAAAAACTGGCTGAGTTATGTAAATAACCCAGCAGAGAGGTAGGGGATGGTATTTTCTTAGTAGTAATGAATATATTTACGCACGCTCGTAGCCGTTGTTGTGTGTGTTTACCATTGCTCCGGTGACTGTGGTACAAATCGTTTATGTTCAGGCCAGGGGTTAAGTAGCCCTAGCTCACACTTCAATGAAATAGTAGAAATTTCTGTGGATGTTGAAGTAGAGTCTGAGGATGATTTTCCTGTGTCTCATCATATTTAAATGGATTACAAAATTCTCAAGTACAGAGTTATAATGTTTAGTGTGCTATACTTTGTAATATGTTGATAACATTATATTCATTGACCTTTTAAATATTTTATACTTTTCATACTGATAATAGTTGGCATGTTTGGAACCCTGTAAAGTATACAAAACCTCAGTAATTAGACCTGTTAATCATAAACATGTATATTTTATCTTATGAAATGCTTCCCTTGTGTCTTACTACAGTTGTGTATATGGAGTAAAGACACATTCATCTGCTTAAGACATTAATTATTATTGTCTCGTTCACCTTGAAAATCTTGCTTTTGATTCCCCAAATCAATGTTTTTATTTACAAGTACAGTACTGTATAAGGAAAATCTTGTTTGACAAGAGCACCCCTTTTGATCTACACTTAAATTGAACAACTTTCCACTGCCATTCACAACTGGTGGGACATAGTGTCTGGAGGACATCAAGTGACGATCACAATTGGCGTTGGTACTATTGAGTTGTATGTACAGATGTATAGTACTGTATATTACAGTGTATTAGCCCAAGCTCCACCTCTCACCTAGTACATACTAAAAATACTGTTGTACATATAATGAGGCAGTATTCTCTGCCACTGGAGCAGTTCTGGCCTGCATCATGACCACCTCCATGTTCACCTTATAATTTATTTATTAATTTTGCAGCACCATTTAGCATAATACCAAATACTGTATATCCATGAATGTTGGATTTATTTTATTTACATTATTTTATAACTGAAATAAAACCAATACTGTATGAGAAGTAAATGTTTTGTGGAATCTTTTGTAGTGATGCTATTTGTGTGCTTGTGAGAGTATGTAATAGGGCTAGCAAGTAGTGCACATTATGGGTAATGTGGTATACAAGAAGTGATGAGTGGGCAACTTTCAACTTGTAGTAAGCACTTCTCACCAAGGGCAACTTTCAACTTGTAGTAAGCACTTCTCACCAAGGGCAACTTTCAACTGGTAGTAAGCACTTCTCACCAAGGGCAACTTTCAACTTGTAGTAAGCACTTCTCACCAAGGGCAACTTTCAACTTGTAGTAAGCACTTCTCACTAAGGGCAACTTTATAGGGAGGATCAATACATAATTTGTTGAATAAAATTCACCATACTTTGACTGAAACAATTTATAACTAACCTACAATTTGGAGATGATGCTTTTGTAAATGTTGTACCTTTATCAAATCAAGAGTTAAATTAATAATGGCCCAGGATGGACCCAGCATTGTCTATTTTTTTTTTTTAAATTGTGGGTTAGTTATAAGTACATTTTTGTTTAAAGTTTGATTACATATACTGTAAATTAAAGCAACTAGGTACTGTATTCCTACATAAGATGAGAACAATGTTAGTAGGGACATAGTAACACCTGCTTAGATGCAGATGCACTGATATAGTTAAGTTTTTTTTTGAATGGGAGTGTGATTGAAATTTTGCAGGCTCATAACTCGTATTTTTCATCTGCGACCGAATGATTTATCTCTCCATTTTTGGAAAACTGCCCTCACATCAAGCTTGTAGCTGTTATAAAATATGTGAGCACTTGAACTCTGATTCTCTAACCTGTTTTTAGTGACAGGTTAAAATATTTTATACTGAAAAGATTTGGCACTCTGCAAATAAGATGGTGTATATGCTTTATAAAGTGGTATCATATTTTTCATTTGAAAATTGTATACTTGCTTTAATATAATAAATGATGTTGATCCTGATACTGATGATAATGATGAATATTATTCTCTTTTTATTAATTAACTTTTTATGCTGTTAACCTCAGGTGTAAAAGACTCAGGATTTGTAATACAAAGTGTCTACCATCTTAGTATAAAAGAAGCTTTTCTAAGTAAATGGTAAAAATAATACTAATACAAATACAGTTTAATAGATATGCATACGTATATTATGGTATACTATATGCTGAACTTGACCTTTATCTTTGGCTTACTCCTTAACCCTTTCAGGGTCCAAGCCGTACATCTACTCATTGTCCACAGGGTCCAAGAATTTTCTATTTTTTTTCTTATGAAATGGTAGAGAATCTTTTTCTGAAGGTAATAAAACAAAAAGTACAAAATTTGGTGGAAAACTGATGAAATTACACCATCACGAATTTGACTGTGTCAGCGAGTATATTTACATATCGGCAATTTTGCCCACTTTGACTCCTATTTTAGGCCAATTACATTGTTCCAGTTGACCAAATTCTTAGCTAGTACAGTGGTACCTCGACTTACGTTGTTATCACCTTACGTTATATTCGATATCCGTTACTTATAACGTAAGAAATTTGTATGCGACATCCGTTGTTTGATTCGTCTTACGCCTTTCGTACCGGACCTGTTCGCTTGGAGCCCAGCTGAGCGCGCACTCCAGGGAGCGTCAGTGTGCTAGTGTTTACAAGCGAGAGCGACCACCCACCCACACCCACGCATTCATACCAGTATATTGTCATTATTCCACTGTTTTTAGTGCTTGCAACTGCTAAATAAGCTACCATGGGTCCAAGGAAAGATCCTAGTGCTAAGCCTGTGGCAAAGAGGAACAGAAATATATTTACGATAGAAATGAAGAAGGAGATAATAGAAAAATATGAAAGTGGAGTGCGTATCAGTGAGCTGGCCAGGCTGTATGGTAAACCCTATTCTACCATCTCTACCATTGTGGATAAGAAATATTTAAGTAAAATCAAGGAAGCAGTTGTTGCAAAAGGTGCATCTGTGATCACAAAACACAGACCACAAGTGCTGGAAAATGTGGAAAGGTTGTTGTTGGTGTGGATCAACGAGAAACAGTTAGCAGGAGATACTGTTTCGGAGGGAATAATATGTGAAAAGCAAGGCAGTTGCATGATGATCTCCTTAAGAAAATGCCTGCACGAGTGAAGTGAGCGAATTTAAAGCCAGCAGAGGCTGGTTTCAAAAATTTAAGAAGCGTACTGGCATACATAGTGTTGTGAGGCATGGTGAGGGAGCCAGTTGTGACAAAAGTGCGGCTGAAAAATATGTGCCTGAATTCCAGGAGTACCTAGAGGCTGAACAATTCCTCCCCAACAAGTGTTTAATTGTGATGAAACAGGCCTGTTTTGGAAGAAAATGCCCAACAGGACCTACATTACTCAGGAGGAAAAGGCACAGCCAGGACATAAGCCTATGAAAGACAGGCTAACTTTGATGCTGTGTGCCAATGCCAGTGGTGATTGCAAAGTGAAGCCTTTACTGGTGTATCTTTTGAAAATCCCGAGTGTTTGGCAGATGCGGTGTCAGCAAGTCTAACTTGTGTGTGATGTGGAAGTCTAACAAAAGGCTTGGGTCACAAAGGACATTTTCTTAGATTGGTTCAATGAAGTGTTTGGCCCCAGTGTGAAGAAATATCTCGAGGAAAATAATTTGCCACTTAAGTGCCTCCTGATAATGGACAATGCTCCTTGTCATCCTCCAAACTTGGTAGAGAAAATTGTGGAGGAGTTTAAATTCATCAAAGTGAAGTTCTTGCCCCTCAATACCACTCCTCTCCTCCAGCCCATGGACCAGCAGGTCATTTCCAACTTTAAAAACTCTATACCAAAGCAATGTTTCAAAAGTGCTTTGATGTGACCACAGACATGAACATAACCCTAAGAGAATTTTGGAAAAACCATTTCCATATGCTGCATTGTGTACACCTTATAGGTAAGGCTTGGGAGGGAGTGACTACCAGGACTTTGAACTCTGCCTGAGAAAATTGTGGCCAGACTGTGTCCTAGGGAGGGATTTTGAAGGTTTTGGGGCTGAGCCTCAGAACCTGAGCCTGAGCCTGAGCCTGAGCCTGTTTTGGAAGAAATTGTGGAATTGGGCAAGTCTTTGGGGTTAGAGGTGAGTGGTGACGATGTGGAACAGTTGGTGGAGGAGCACAAGGAAGAGCTAACCACTGAAGATCTGCAAGAGCTTCAACAGCAACTGGAACAAGAGAGCAGAGGTCAGGACAATGGTTCAGAGGAGGAGGTGGAGGTGGAACAAAAATGGAAGAATGTGCCTTCTTCAAGGATTAGGGAGATCTGTGCCAAATGGAGTGATGTGCAAGCATTTATGGATGAATATCACCCTAACCATGCTGTTGCAGGCCGTGCTGGCAACCTGTACAATGACACTGTGGTGTCCCACTTCAGGGATGTTTTAAAGAATCGCCAGACACAGATCTCCCTGGACAAATTTGTTGTTAGAAAGAGGTCCAGTGACTCTCAAGCTGGTCCTAGTGGCATTCAAAGAAAAAGGGAAGTAACCCCAGAAAAGAACTTACCACCTGCAGTGTTAATGGAAGGATTCCCTTCCAAACACTAGCATACTACTCCACCTTCTCCCCTCCTCACTTCCTCCACACATCAACAACTCTTCAATAAATGTAAGTGACATGTTATTGTAAAATATTTGCATGTATTTATGTATTCTTTATTAAATTGTGTATTATTTAATGTCCAAAAGTTCTAAAAAATATTTTATTTAACTACTTTTGGAAGTCTTGGACGGATTAAATTTATTTCCATTATTTCTTATGGGGAAAATTGATTCGTGTTACGTTTGTTTCGTCTTAAGAAATGACCTCTCTGACGGATTAAAAACGTAAGTCGAGGTACCACTGTATTTCGTTAGTATTGCCTCTATTTTATCGATTGAGCACAAGAAACTGCCCAATCAACTATTTCAAGTAGCCAATAAAGTGATCAGAAATTGGTAATTTCGCCAATTTCACACAAAGTTCAAAAATATTCCAATTTCAAAACAGCGTCCAGAATAAACAATGCAGGCATTCCTTCTCCCGGTTTGATCCTCAGGCTTTACAGATGAATTACATTTTTATTTTTTATTTAAATAAAGAATTTTTATTCGCACCAAAAAATAGATGAATTACTCTTATGCAATATTGTAATAATTGTATAAACACTATCAATGCATTTGTAAACGTATATTAGACCCACCAGTTGACATGTATTGGTCGGGTGATGTGATTTGTTTACTCTTGAAAATCAGCAAAAATCAAACATTTCTGCTACTTTGAGCTCAATTAGAAACTATTTTCAGTACTAAAACCAATCAAAATCATCTCTATTTCTGTAATATATCTTCCATTCTATCAAATGAGACCAAGAAACCATGAATACAATCGTAAAAATCACATGAAAATACACCACAAAGTTGCTGTTTTAATTGAAAAACACAGTCGCAGTTTTTTTTTCTCATTATGCACTGCGTGCTTCAGGATTTATATGATGCGTGCTTCAGGATTTATATGATGCACACTTACCACATAAATGTATTCTCTCATATCTAGGCCCAAATTTACCGTTCACAGCTTATCTGAGTGAGCTGAGCTCATGGCGTAGATCTACGGTTTGGACCCTGTGGACAATGCGATCTATGGCTTGGACCCTGAAAGGGTTAAATAAACTAAAAATGTTTTTTCTTGGCCATCACCCAATGCATTTGCCAAGTTTCAACATAATTGGTCTGCATATTCTGAAATTTTGCTCATGTATACAAAGGGAAGCTCTAGTGATGTTACCCGGTGGGTGGGTTGGTGTTTGTGGTTAACAGTTCACAACTGTGGATATTTTGTCCAAGGACTTGATTGTTGACAGTTTTACTCATCACTGTTCATCACTGTTCCTCTAGGACTGAAACTATTGGCCTGTCATATGAGTGTGAAACTGAAGACTGTTAAATAATTTACATTAGCGGGATTACTTTTTTTTATGGCAGACACGTATGATAGCAGGTAAATATTATAAACGTCTTACATTCAGTATGCACTTTACTTTTTTTGTGTTTCTTAATACATAGTTATTATTCCTGTAATACATAGTTGCTTTCCACTTTAGAAAGCCTGGTGTGAGACCTGGCAGCATGGACAGTGATCCCTGGAACCATTAACTGATAAAACAAAGTACAGCAGGTCCTTGAATAATGTCGTTTTGTTATAACGTTGATGAGAGGAAAAAAATTGAATGAATACAGTGAATACACATTATTACAATATAAAAATTCTGGACAAAGGAGGATACACACTGAATCACCAAAAATTGGGTAAATAATTTTCTTCTTTTTATTAATCTTTCTTAAATGTATTTATAGCTTACATTTATTTTAATGTTTAATATTAGAAGTGTTTTGGGTCTTTATTTAGAAGTTTGGTCAGGTTTTTGTGACCAGAAATATGCCATAGGAACTTAACTCTTTTTTTTTTTTTTTATATCAATTAGACTATGGTAAAATTGGTTTCGTTATATGTCATTTTGCTTTAAAGTCACGGTTTCCAAGAACCTATCATCGACAACGTTAAGGGAGAACTTACTGCACATTATACACCATAATGAATAAAGTGTAATGAACACTTGTCAGTGGTCAATAATGACCCGCATGAAGACACTCAGAAGATTGATTGATCTCTATACTATTTGGATCTCAAGTAAAAGGAGTTGATGTTATAAGAAGGTTGTGCCTCTGAGTGTGCATGGTGAGACACACTTTATAAGAAGATTGTGCCTGCCTCTCCGTGTGCATGATGAGACACACTTTATAAGAAGGTTGTGCCTCTTGAGTGTGCATGATGAGAGAAAACAATATTCAGATCAATTAATCTGTGTTTGTGACTCCATGTGGGTATTATTGAGCATTGACCATAAGTACCTCAGTGTTCACTGTAGGTATTTATATCCAAGACAGTCATGCTGATAGTTAGTGTTAAGATGGCAGAATGTAATGTGTCTGTCCACAGATCTTTTGCCTGTCATAAGAACAGGAGCAGTGCTGCATGACCAATATGGGTTTAGTATTAGTTAAAAAATAATAATAGGAGCAGAAAATTAATATAACCCATGTTATTTGACAACTTAAATCCCATTCCATACATTGTGTCAATGAGTGATGATACAGACTTTATCCTGGCATTTGAATATTGATGGCCATTCTTAGGAGGACTTCCAACATCTTTACATTTACTCAGGGCTGATTCCAGTGCATATTCTCTGTACAGTATTAGCTCAAAATGTATGAAGATTCATTAGCCCACTAGACTTGCTTGAATGGTATGTGGAGAAACGGTACATTTCCTTTTTCTGGAAATGTATTTTTGCAAGGATTTTATAAATACTCTTAAGTAGTATATCAATACATTTTCATCAAATCTTCACAGATGGTTGAATGACCATAAAAAGATTTGTTTTTATTCTGAAGTGATGGTACGCAGTCCACCTTACTGTCGATTATTGCCGTTACTGCCTTTAGAGATTTATATACTATTTTAAATAATGTATATTTTCTTAGCTTCATTACTACTGGTGCACTACTTTATGTTAATCAAAGTTGAATTTTCATTATGTTGAATATACAGTGGACCCCTGAGTTCCGGTCATAATTCATTCCAGAAGGCTGTTCAAGTGCCATTACCGTACGAATTTGTTCCCTTAAGGAAAAATGTAAATTAGATTAGTCCTTTCAGACCTCCAAAAATACACATACAAAAGCACTTACAATATTAAACTTACATAATTGTTCGATTTCCAAGGTGACTGAAACTTGGTGGTCCACTGTACATTAATTCTAGCATGTTACAATAACAGTAGATTAGGTTATAGCTCAACCAGGCACTTCTATACATCACTCGACTTAAAAAGGAATGGTATTTCAGCCATATAACTAACAGTCCATTACGGGTTTAGTGCTTGGTTATGATTATAATAATAATACTGTAATAATAACTAACAGTCATGCAAAAATATTCATACATAGCTGCTGTTTTGCACTAAATCATAGATGGGACATTGTTGGGGTTTTATCTTCTTTACTCATCACATTAACACAAAAATAATACATGCCACATTAGGAATTGTGTAAGGATTAAGATTTTGCGACCTCACTTTTGCAAGACCACTGTTTTATTGATTAGACCACTGTTTGTTTTATTGACTAGACCACTGTTTTATTGACTACACCACTGTTTTATTGACTACACCACTGTTTCTTTTATTGACTAGACCACTGTTTGTTTTATTGACTAGACCACTGTTTTATTGACCAGACTGCTGTTTGTTTTATTGACCAGACCATTTTTTGTTTTATTGGATAAACTGCTGTTTGTTTTATTGACTAGACCACTGTTTTATTGACCAGACCATTGTTTGTTTTATTAACTAGACCACTGTTTGTTTTATTAACTAGACCACTGTTTGTTTTATTGACTATAGCACTTGGGCCTTCACAGTAGTGGGTCTCAAGATTTTACACTTATTGGTCTAGTTGGTATGGTGGTGCTCTTGTGTATGTGTGCGTTAGATCCCCGGTTTGATCCTCAGTACTTCTCCCGGTTTGATCCTCAGTACTTCTCCCGGTTTGATCCTCAGTACTTCTCCCGGTTTGATCCTCAGTACTTCTCCCAGTTTGATCCTCAGTACTTCTTCCAGTTTGATCCTCAGTACTTTTCCCAGTTTGATCCTCAGTACTTTTCCCAGTTTGATCCTCAGTACTTCTCCCAGTTTGATCCTCAGTACTTCTCCCAGTTTGATCCTCAGTACTTTTCCCAGTTTGATCCTCGGTACTTTTCCCAGTTTGATCCTCGGTACTTTTCCCAGTTTGATCCTCGGTACTTTTCCCAGTTTGATCCTCGGTACTTCTCCCAGTTTGATCCTCGGTACTTCTCCCAGTTTGATCCTCGGTACTTCTCCCAGTTTGATCCTCGGTGCTTCTCCCAGTTTGATCCTCGGTGCTTCTCCCAGTTTGATCCTCGGTGCTTCTCCCAGTTTGATCCTCGGTACCTTTCCCAGTTTGATCCTCGGTACTTCTCCCAGTTTGATCCTCGGTACTTCTCCCAGTTTGATCCTCGGTACTTCTCCCAGTTTGATCCTCGATACTTCTCCCAGTTTGATCCTCGGTACTTCTCCCAGTTTGATCCTCGGTACCTCTCCCAGTTTGTCACAATGTACTGTGAAATTCTCATACTAAGAGTGCATCTTTGACAGCTCCATACTGATTCCTTCATGTAGTCTGAAATTAAGGAAATACATTACTCCCACAGGGTACAATTGGGTAAATTTATTTATATATATTTTGCTGCAGAATAATTTACTTTATTGTAAAATGAATGAACATATGAAGCATTGCAAACAGTAATGGCACTTTACATTGCAAACAGTAATGGCACTCTACATTGCAAACAGTAATGGCACTCTACATTGCAAACAGTAATGGCACTCTACATTGGAAACAGTAATGGCACACTACATTGCAAACAGTAATGGCACACTACATTGCAAACAGTAATGGCACACTGCAAACAGTAATGGCACACTACATTGCAAACAGTAATGGCACACTACATTGCAAACAGTAATGGCACACTACATTGGAATGTTTGTAAAAAAAATGCCTTTAAAATGTTTTTTATGCACTTGAAAACAAGGATAAAAAATTATTGAATTATTTTCTTCATTTTTCTTCTTTCAACAAATCAGCTGTTTCCCACTGAGGCAGGGTGGCCCAAAAAATAAAAATGAAAGTTCTCTTTTAACTTTATTAATGTATACAGGAGAAGGGTTTTTTCTTCATTTTTGTTTGTGTTAATTTTTTCAGCCATAAATAGTGTTTTAAGGCCCCTTTTTTTTTTCCAGAATTCACATGTTAAGTCTGCTCTTATTACATAGAGTACTTGCAGTGACTCGTGTATTCTTGTCTTCTAGAATTATTTGTTTGTGTCACTGCTGCAAATGCTCTATTTAGTGATCTTGTAAGCTGTACTAGACAGTTAGCTAGCATGTATTTCATATAATTTGTGAAGGTCATTTCAGAAAATTTACATTTAAAGATGCAGGGTACATATTTGAAATTAATGATAAGTATGCATTAATAATTTTGAGTGATTATTTTTATTGTAACGACAGTGAATGTGTACATAATGCATTTGTTTAGATATACTGTATTATTTACAAATACTGTAGTTTTATATTTATACTAGAGTAGATACAGTATATTCATGTAAAACTATTGCATAATTATGAAGAAATAAGAGAACAAATAAGGTGGTATATTAAGCTGCACAACCGTAGTCTTAATGGCTTTCATAAGGCAGTAGTTTCCATTAATAGATTTTCTTAGTTATAAAAAACATTCATTATCCATATGATGGTAACCTCTTTGTCATTGAGTATTTATTTGCATAGAATACACAAGCACTACTGATGTAGCGTTGGTGGTGGTATTTATTGCTGTACATTACAAGAGAAGTTTGGCACATTATGATATCCAGAAAATATTGCATTAAGTGTGGAGTTAGTGTAAGTTCTCAGTACTGTATTAAAAAGTAGTGATTTTATGAAGTTGAAATCATGCTATATTAAATATATAGTATATACACTATATAAATTATATGTATATAAATAGAGAAGAGTTTTAAAGTTATAAAGCTGTTTATAGCATTAATGCCTTGTGATTATGGTGGTGGTCAAGCATGGTGTAGGTCTTATTGAGAGTGCTAGCAAAAGTTTCCCCAGAGTGGGTGCATGCACACGCACGTTTGCATTCACATGGGGGGAGTCACGAAAATGAGGCGCTCTCAGTTGTTGCCCTGAACTTTCAGCATATCCTGTCATGTCAGGCCTGCAACTATAGTAGTAGGTTTGTCAACACTGTCCTACCTAACTTTTACAGTGCTTAGTTGATTGAAAGCAACAGCACTTTGAACACTTATTAGTGAATGTAGAGTACACCAAAGAGAACTCTGAGCAGTGATTGTTTTTTGGGAGCTTAAGGTGTATAATTTTGTGATATTCATCATAGACCACAGAACCTCTATGATGACAGTTGCATCTTAAGGTCCAGAGCCTGTAAGTGGATGGAAAATAAAAAATGGCATAATGAATGTTCAGTGAGCTGAGTTCATTGAGTTCTAGACTACCCCATCAACAGGAAACATCATCACCACTTTTTGGGACACGATGGAATTAGTGTGACCATTTCCTTCACCGGTGCTCTTCTGTCAATACATTCCGCCCTCTTGAATGTGAAGTTGAAACCAGCCTTTAAGACCTCATGTGGACTGCTAGATGAAGGTGGTCTTTTTGGAGCACACTATTTCCAACCCACATACATGGAAGACAGTGGACACGATCTAGGGTTTGAAACTTGTAGCATCATCCCTGCATCTTTGATCCTGGACCCTACACACAGTGGCTCGCCCATTTGATCCCTTCCAGTAAATGTTACTGAATTGTGAACTTCATATCAGGGACAGAGCTTAAGAGGTGGAATAAGAGTGGCTTCACAAGCACACACAGTCCTCTTCAGGAATACTGTGAGTGTTGCTGGCAGAACACTGGTGCACAAGTATCCTGGCACATGCAGACCAGAAAATATACAATTCATCAGCAATCTGCAATAAAGGTATGATTCCAACATTCTCATTTTTATTTGATTTCCTTACTCATATGTCAACATTATTATAAACTGTGTACTCATAAACTCATATAGGTAAGTACACATTCACAACCAATGCAGTATTTAAGAAATTATATGGCAGTAAACACACATCTCACTCGTGGGTATCTCATGGAGAGGCACCCAATTCCACTTTGTGAGAATTGTCGGGTTCAATTTCAGTTTGCCATATACTGTTTAGACTGTCCTGTCTACCAGCGATGGCCGCACTTTTGACACAGACTCCCTCTTTGACTTTTTGACAGCAACAGATTTATTACACAAACTTTGATTATGTACGTATATTTCCTTTAGCACTTCACACTGCCCTTACTAATTCTACCTCTGTTATACTCTCCACCCTTGGTAGTCTCTGATCAAGTATATTAAACCTTTAGCATGCCCTACCCTGCAGGGCTGTATGACCCTTATGGGTTTAGTGCCTAGTTATGATTGTAACAATAATAATACAGTGGAACCCCGAGTTTCGTACGCCCTAAGTATCGTACTTTTCGAGTTTGGAACCATTTTTTCAGCTAAATTTTATCCCGAGTTTCGCACTGTGCCCCGTGTTTCGTACCGCGTACTAGACCTGTCCGCCTCCCCGCACAGCCGTTGTGAGTCAGTCTGGCTTTGTTAATCCTTGAGTGAACATTACCCTGCATGCTCATCCAAACATTTCACAATATAATTCATTGTGTTTTGTGCTTGTCGTTTGAGTGTGACTGCTACATAATTAACCATGGGCGATAGAAGTTATAGCACCAGCCAGTGATAAAGTGTAGCATTAACAGTGTAGCAAGTAAGTTAAGCGATTAAGCGATAGAAAAAGGACGACACGAAACTATGTTGTTGTTGGAGGTATATAGGGCCACTGACAACATACGCCACCCTAAACCAATGCCAGCATCTCCTCCAAGGTACAGTAAGTGTAAATATTTCTTATTTATAAAGTGTAAATATTTCTTATTTATAAATTAAAGTGTAAATACGTATTTCTTATTTATAAAATACGTACATCGTTTCAGTGTGAATAGTGGTGGTGGCTTCTGCTGCCTCCACCACCACCACTGTATGTATGGCTTATGGTCAGTGGCCTTTATAAACCCAACAACAATAACACTACCACCAGACCTCGCATATTTTATTCATTCTAGAGTAGTATATATGTTTCTATGTTATTAATATTGTTTATTATGTCATATTAGATGAATTGTGATAGATAAACAAGCCTTAGAGCTGATATTAGTGTAATATTGAAGCATTTTGTCCTCCCTATCTTCCAGATGCCAACAAGAGTCTTCAATAAAGGTACGTAAATGGGATTTTAAATGTTTATTTATCTTTTGTATTACTCATTTAAGTACTATATGTATTTATATTTGTTGTGTGTATGTAAAACTACGGTGGACCCTCGGTTTTCGTTCACCTCCAAACTCGAACAATTATATAAGTGTATTTTCGTAAGTGCTTTTGTAAGTGTATTTTTGGGGGTCTGAAACGACTAATCTAATTTGCATTTGTCCTTATGGGAACAAATTCGTTCGGTAACGGCGCTCAAACAGCATTCTGGAAAGAATTTTCAACGAAAACCGAGGGTCCACTGTATAGTTATTCTTTAAAAAATGTATTTTTTGTGAATATTTTTGTGGGTCTGGAACGGATTATTTGGATTTCTACATTATTTCTTATGGAAAATATTACTTCGACTTCAGAACGTTTCGACTTTAGAACTAGCTCCTGTAATGGATTAAGTTCAAAACTCGAGGTACCACTGTAATCATAATAATAATAATAATATTTTATTGTGACACTGTGCTTTTGGGAGATTCTGAAGAGAAGTTGCAGAGGGTGGTGGATGAATTTGGTAGGGTGTGTAAAAGAAGAAAATTGAAAGTGAATATAGGAAAGAGTAAGGTGATGAGGATAACAAAAAGATTAAGTGACGAAAGATTGGATATCAGATTGGAGGGAGAGAGTATGGAGGAGGTGAATGTATTCAGATATTTGAGAGTGGACATGTCAGCAGATGCATCTATGAAGGATGAGGTGAATCATAGAATTGATGAGGGGAAAAGGGTAAGTGGAGCACTTCGGAGTCTGTGGAGACAAAGAACTTTGTCCATGGAAGTAAAGAGGGGAATGTATGAGAGTATAGTTATACCAACACTCTTATATGGGTGTGAAGCATGGGTGATGAATGTTGCAATGAGGAGAAGGCTGGAGGCAGTGGAGAAGTATGTCTGAGGTCAATGTGTGGTGTGAATATAATGCAGAGAATTCGGAGTTTGGAAATTAGGAGGAGGTGCGGGATTACCGAAACTATTATTCAGAGAGCTGAGGAGGGGTTGTTGAGGTGGTTCGGACATGTAGAGAGAATGGAATGAGACAGAATGACTTCGAGAGTGTATAAATCCGTAGTGGAGGGAAGGCGGGGTAGGGGTCGGCCTAGGAAAGGTTGGAGGGAGGAGGTAAAGGAGGTTTTGTGTGCGAGGGGCTTGGACTTCCAGCAAGCATGTGTGAGCGTATTTGATAGGAGTGAATGGAGACTAATGGTTTTTAATACTTGACGTGCTGTTGGAGTGTGAGCAAAGTAACATTTATGAAGGGATTCAGGGAAACCGGCAGGCCGGACTTGAGTCCTGGAGATGGGAAGTACAGTGTCTGCACTCTGAAGGAGGGGTGTTAATGTTGCAGTTTTATAACTGTAGTGTAAAGCACCCCTCTGGCAAGACAGTGATGGAGTGAACGATGATGAAAGTTTTTCTTTTTCGGGCCACCCTGCCTTTTTGCCTTTTTGGGAATCGGCCGATGTGTTAATAAAAAATATGATACAAAGATGTACATACTATATGATAGTGAAGACAGGATAACATGAGCCTTATTCCTGTACCTACAAATAGGTTATTTTATCCAGTCTCTTATTAGTACTAAAGTAAAATTTTGTTGCTCTGGGAGGCATTTTGTAGGTTGTCATAAAACACACTTATCTACATTTTAAACATGGATTCACAATCACTGCATGTTCCAGTTTCAGAAAACTCCCTATCATAGAATTTCTTTTCCTTGTCAATGTCGGATATAAGAATGAGAAACAAGTGTGGCAAGTATACTGTGCCTTGAAGAAGAGAGCTTTTCACTGTGGTGCCTCTGACTTCGACTTCACTATGTTTACTACTACTATGGGTTCTATTTGTTAATATTTTCTTTTGCACACATTTTGTGTGCAGTCACACCATGGTTACACTTGCCAAACACTTTTTCAAAATCAATGTACACTACAGCAGCATTTAATTTGTCTTCCAGAGCATCTAGGACTGCATTGTAATGATTTATCAGTTGTGAAAGGTAGGAGTAACCTACCCTAAAGCAGTGCTGCTCTGGAGTGTGTAGTTCTTGTGATACCATGTGATTGTCAGTCATGCTTCTTAGGACCCATTCAAAAATGTTGATATTGTGTGAAGTTAGGACTGTTAGTCTATAGCTTCGTGCAATTGGTTGACTGCCTGCTTTGTGAAGTGGGGCAATATCTGTTTTTTCTTTGACTGAGGGATGACACCTGTGTCCAGGCTCCATCTCCATTAAATACTAAAGGCCCAAGATAGTGGTTTCTTACAGTTTTTGGTGATTATGGAATTACAAGAGTCTGGGCCTGGAACAGGCCTAGACTCGAAGCACATGAGATCACTGACAGTGGCTTAGGTCTACGACTGGGACCAACAAAGCTGTCCTCTCAGGGAAGGGCCTATATATTAATTGGGGGCTCTTGATCCAAGGCAGTGAACTTGCCTTTCCCTTGGATGAACCTGAATGCCTCCCTTTCCCCAAAGTGCTCTATGACCCATATGGGTTTAATGCTTCCCCATACATGTACAGTGGTACCCCAAGTTTCGTACAGCTCCCAACTCGAACAATTATGTAAGTGTATTATTGTAAGTGCTTTTCCTCTTTAAGGGGGGCTCCTTGTCGTGGTAAAGAGGCTATCGGTCTGAGGAATTGGACCTCTTGGTCTTCTTCCTCAGACCGAACCTAATTACCCCCCAATCCCCCCTCCCTTTTCCCATCTCCCCCATCCTCCCTTTTCCCTTTCCTCCTCCTCCTCCTCCTCATCCCTCCCTTATTTCCTTCCCAGTTTTACCCTGGGAGCTTCTCTCCTCAGGCATTCTAGTTCCTAGGTAGGGGGAAGGGTATCGTAGTCCATCCCATTCCGTTGAGGTCCTTGGCGGTGGTGTAGTTTGCCGTGGAATCTGGATCGCCTGGGGATGTCCCGATCCTCTCCGGTCACCCTGGGGGTGGCTTTGGGTATCTTTGGCGACGGGTGTATCTCTGGAGGCCACCTTTTGGATTCGGGGTGGTGGCCGGGCGTATGCTTTGTGGCGGATATCCGGCGCCCTCTCTTTGTCCGCGAGATGGCTCGGTGGATGTGAGGTGCTATCGGATTGCTGGTTTACTGGCGTGAAGGTAGGGTATGGGGGGTTCCATGCAGCATCTGCACTACTTGGGTGTTGAGGTCCT
>WNWK01019355.1:0-37994 GCA_009830355.1 Cherax destructor
CCCTGCATGCCTGCTACCTCCTGCTTGTGCTAAACCCCCTGAAATGCCTGCTCCCCCCCTGAAATGGCTACCTCCCGGGCAGGGCCCCCCTCCCATGGGTTTCCCCCCTGCAGGGGCTACACCCCCTGCATGTGCTACCCCCTCTCCCTTAAACCCTCCCTGCATGGCTACCCCCCCTTTGAACCCTACATTCCCCCTTGCGGGAAATTCCCTGCATGAATGCTAAACCCCTGCATGTGCTACACTCCCCCATGCCTACACTCCCTGCATGTGTAACCCTGCATGTGCCACTCCCTGCATGTGCCCCCCCTCAGGGTGCTACATTCCCTGCATTGCAAAACCCCCTAGGGTGTCACCCCCTGCATGTGCTCCCCCCTGCAGGCCCCTCACCCCCTGCAGGGTTATTTACCCCCCTTTGCATGTGTACCCCCCCTGCATAAATGCTACACTCCCCCCCATGAATTTCCCGGGGGGTGCCACTGGAAGCTTTTTTGGGGCCATGGTGACTTTTTTCCTGAAATCAAAAAAACCCCAAAAAAAAAAACACCAAATGAGTGTGAATTTTTAAAAGACCCCCCGGGAATGCTTCTGGAAACAATGTTTCCTGGGGGCGCCTGGGGCCCGCAGGCGGGGAGCGGGCGGACAGGCCCTTACGTTCAAAACAGGGCGGTTTACATTCTCAAATCGAAAAAAAGGTTTCCCCGATTTTTAAAAAAAACCCCTTTACAAACTGGGGGTCCACTTTTTTTTTTTTTAAAACCCACTATTTCATGGTATATTGTATGAGACAAAGTGTAAAGGCTTGGGAGGCATGAAAAAAATTTTCTGTACTTTTTGAAAAAGAAAAAGGGGGGGGAAAACCCGGGGGCGGGATAAAATTTCTTGAAAATTTTGCATATCTGAATTTCACTTACATGGATGTCCTTTCATGGGTCTTACAAACTCTATTTGTTTTAAAAAATGACATTCAAACTTTATTTTTTCATGAAAACAATTCAAGATAATAAGCAACATTTTTTTTGGGTTTTGGAAAATATGAATTTTAAAAAAAAAAAAACACTGCTGTATACGTCCCGGAATATGTTTTTTTTTGGGGTTTCCCCCCAACCAATGGGACAAGCCCAACACCTAAGTCATAGCCCACACTATTCCATGAACCCCTTCCCCATTGGTTAGGAAAAAATTTGGGGGAAACCAATTTTTTTCCATTCTTGTGCAGCCATCTTGAAAATGTTTCAGTACAAGAAATATCTTGTATTGTTTAAAAAAGGGGGTAAAGGTCTGTGTATTTGAAAACTCCAAAAAAGTTTGGTTTTTAAATTCCATGGGTAGCTCTGGGTCTGATCTCAAAAACCTTTTTCCCATTTGTGTAAATTTTTTAAAATTTTCAAATTTTTTTCCTCAGATTATGGTGGGGGTTTTTGTTAAAAAAAAAGGGTTTAAAACAATTGACAGTAATCAGTCGGAGGGTAATAAATCTGGAATGCAATATGGTCATGTGGGTAGTGATCCGGGGTAGGGATGGTTCTGGGGGTGGGAAGAACATAAGGCCACATCTCCAAAAAATTTGCCCAGTCAGTTATCCCTAACCCAAAAACCCCCTTTGCTGATGCTGGCGGAACTCTGCAGGGCCTTCAGGAATGCAAGGCAAAGGGCTAACAATTTTATTTTTTTTGGGTTAAAAAAAAAAAAATATATTTTAACATTAACTGAACATTTTTTCCCCCCTTTTTTCCCGATTGTACTTCCCTATTTTTGGGGTTTTTGTGTTTGGATATTTCACATTAAATTTTTTAAATTTTTTCATTATCAGTGGCTTGGTGGCGGGGGGAAAATTTTTTGGGGGGTTCTCAACAGAAAATTATTTGGCGGGGGGAACCCGGGGTTCCCCCTCCCGGGGGGGCCACATTCTCAACAGGGGGTGAGTGTTGCAATTAAATCTTGCAGAAAAGGGCCCTTGAATGGGGGTTGTTCTAGTACAAAAGGGAAAAAAAAAATTTAAAAGATTAAAATACTCATATTAAAGGTCGTTAATTATTTAACGTTGAAATCTTTGGTTAATTCAGTTTTAAAAAATTTGGTCTATTTAAAAAATACTGTACTTTTTTATTCTGTGTTCCCCTTTAAACAGATAAATGGGGTTTTTTTTAATTTAAAAAAATAGACACATAGGGAAAACCCTCATTTAAAAAATTTATTTTGCATTTTTATACACTGTACTGCTTTTAATTTTTTTTTTTTTTTTTTTAATTTTTTATTTAAATTTTTTTTTAAAAACCCCCACATCAGTTTAAATTAAAAATAGAAATTAAAACATTTATCTCTAATATGATTTCTTTCTTCTAGTAAAAAAGGGTTTTTTGGGGGTACTGGGTGACCCCTTTTTTTTTGTTTTTTCTATCCTTTTCACCTGATTGTTTTTCAGAAAATAAAGAAAGCTACATAGTTTTTGTTTTTGGGGGAAGTCTGCATCATTGATGTATCTTGAAATCTCCCTTTTTTTAGGGGTTAGTGGGTTTTTGGACTTGACTTGGGTTTGGGGTGTGAGCAAAATAAAATATGAAGGGATCCCCCAAACTGGGAAAGGGGCCCCCCTTGGTCCTGGGGATGGGAAGTAGTGCCCGCACTCTGAAGGAGGGGGGGTTTAAAGTTGCAGTTTTATTTAAATGTAGTGGCATGCCTCTGGCAAGACGTGATGGAGGACTGGTGGTGGTTTTTTTTTTGGGGGCCCCCCCCCCATGGTGGGGGAAAAAACCGATGTGTTAATAAAAAAAAAGTAAAAAAAGGGAAAAATTGGAACATTGGAAAAAAAAAAAAGGGGATGTGGGTAAAAAAAAAAATTTTGGTAATGAAAGATTGGACATCAGATTTTGGGGGGAGGGTGGGGGGGAGAGGAAAGTGAACATGTTTGATTTTGGGAGTGAAATTGTCCCGCGGGGGGGTCTATGAAAAATAAAAAGGGGAAAAAAAAAATTGATGAGGAAAAAAAATTTAATGGGCATTGAGGAACTGTGGAATAAAAAGGGGTTTTTACGGAAGCAAAAAAAGGGGAAAAAAGAATACAGTGGCCAACCCCCTTTATAAGGGGGTAAACATGGGGGTTTTTAAAGGCAGCAAGGGGGAAAAAGGAGGACAGTGGAGATGTCACTGGGGGCAATGTGGGGGGGAATATTATGCAGAAAATTTGTAGTTTGGAATTGGGGGGTGGGAAGGGTAGGGTGGGGGTTCGTTTTGGGAAAGGTTGGGGGGGGGGAAAAAAGGGTTTTTTTTGGGGGGGGGCCCTTTAAAAACATCAAAGTGTTTAAAGTGAATAGGGGGGAAGGGTTTTTAAGTTGGGGACATGCTGTTAAGTGGGAGCATGGTAACATTTACTAAGGGATTCGGGGAAGCTGGTTATGGTTTTTTGAGTCCTGGGGGGAAAAGTTTTGTGCCTTTGAAGGGGGGGGGGGTATACAAAAAAAACCCCAAAAAAAAAGAGAGGAGTTTTTCCACGTTTCGGTCCGACTTGGACCATTTACAAAGTCACACTAAAAAAAAGGGAGAGGAGGGGGGGAAATGGCCAGCAACAGGGAGGGGGCAAGGAAGGGAGGAAAGGAGGAAGAGGGTAGGGTAAAGTTTTTGAAATATGGAGGGGGGCAAATACTAAAAAAGGGGCACTGAAGGGAAAACCGGGGGGGCCCAAAAAAAGGGGGGAGGAGCAAGAACACAGGGGGGGGTAAAAAAAAAAGGGGGCAAATCCCCAAAAAGGGAGAAGAAAAAAAACCCCAAAAAAAGGGGAAAGGGGAAAAGGGGAAAAGGGGAAAGGGGGGGAAAGAATCAGGTTGTGGGGGGGTTTTCCCCAATTTTTGGGCATTTTACAATGTGGGGGGAAAAGGAAAAGGCATCCACAGGACAAAGCCAGGACTAAGATTCATACAAGGAAAGCTGTGAAAAAGGGGGAATTCAACCAGATGGGCTTTTAAGTTTTACAGAAGACCAGTCATAGGATGACTGTGATCTCTCATGACAAAAAAGAGCATTTTTGAAGCTCCTCTCTTCTTTGTGGGTTTTTTTGTATTTTTCCCAGCACAATATTTCCCTTTTTTTATTATTGAGAGGGGGGGATTTTTTGGGTTTTTTTTAAATTGGTATTGGCATGTTTCCAAAAGACAGGAGGGAGTGGGGGGGATAAAGTGTTTTTTTTTCTTGGGTCACCCTGCCCAGTGGGAAACAACTTGGGCCATCCCCCCCCAAAGGGGGGGGGCCCCAAAAAAAAAAACCCTTTCACCATCATTCCGACCCACGTTTTGTCAGTGAAAAACGACAGTTTAGATGTTCCTCAAAACAGAAAATTACCCCAAAACCCCTTCCCGGGCGGGCATTGTCCCCCACCTCCAGGACTCAAGCCCGACAACCCTTTTTTCCAATCTTTTCCCAAAAAAACCCTGCTCACCTCCAACAACAATTTTAAAAAACCCTTTGTCCCCCACTTACCCCTATCAAAACCCACATGCCTGCTTTTATGTGTATTTGCTTTTTAAACCCCCTGTTTTTTTTTTTATAAAGCTGATGGGTTTTTATAGCTTGCTCTGAAATCCTTTTTTAAAAATAGGCTTCTAGATGTGTCAGTCATTTTCAGTGAAAGTCAGCATGGGTTTTCTTGGGGGAAAACCCCGTTATTGCTTTTATACAGGTTCTCCATCATTCTCTTGTTTTTCTTGGTTATCAAAAATTTTTCCCGCAATTCTTCTCCCGTTGGTTCTTGCTTCCCCAAAAATTCATTTATGTCAAACTTCTTGCATAACTATTGGTAAAAACCCCTTTTTCCCCCCAATCCGGCGTCCCGTTTACTAACCTGATTCTAGTGAGGGGGAAAACCCCTAACTTTTTAAACCCCCCCCCGGCCATGATCTTTCCCAGCTTGCATTTTAAAAATTTAAATTGGGGGGGTTCACCCATGACTTTAAAGGGGTTCAAACCAAATTCCCAACCTTTTTTTTAGTTTTCATCCATTTTTGCTGTGTAGTGAGAACCCAACAACAAAATCCCGTGGTTGTCAATGATGTTTGGAATGAAAAAAAAATGAAACCCCTATTTTGGGTTTCCCGAGACTAAGATTATTGAATGCTATGTGAATTATCAATTTGGGGGGGAACCAAAAGAAAGGTTCCTTTTTCCCCAAAACATCTTCTTTCAGGGGAAAAAAATTTTCTGGACCAATTAACAAAGTCTTGTTCATCCATGCTGTTTGTTGACCTCAAATTAAGGGTAAATGGTGGTTTTTTTTTTATTTAAAGATTTGGGTGTGTGTGTGTGTGTGTGTGTGTGTGTGTGTGTGTGTGTGTGTGTTTTTTTTAAAACCCTAAACTTGCATTTAAAATTTTTTTTTATGAATATTTGTGGGGGGAGCCTTGGGGTGTCGCCCTTTCCCCCAGGTCTAGTTGAGTGAGTGAGACCCTCAGGCATGGGGCCCCCGGTGGGCCCGGGGGCCCCCTTTAAAAAGGGGTTTTCAATTTTAAAACTACACAGTTTTATTATGCTTTTTTTTTATCATCAGTTGACACCGATGCATGGAGCAAAAAAACAAGCAAAATGATCCTGCCCGCCTTGAATCAGGTGCAAATTTTCTTGCTTGCAAAATTTAAATTCTTGACAGTATTTTCCTAACCCCCTTTTTTTTTGTCAAAAAAAGCACTTGATCAGCAGTGTAACCTTTTTTTAAAAAATTTTTTTCAAGCTTGGGAAAAATTTTTATGTGATGGGCCCCCACACCTCCCCTTTAAACTTTTAAATTTTGGAATGAGATGAAAAAAAAAGCAGGGGATGACTGGTGCAGAAGTGATTCCAAAAGAATGATAAAAAAAATCCCAAAGTGGGTAAATATGACAGAAAAGTTACCAAAAAGTGTGGATTGATGAAAAAAAAAAGGCAGAGAGCTCCCATTGGGGGGTTTTAATCATCAAAAAATTTATCTTGCTAAAAAAATGAAAAAAAGAAACTTCCCCCGGGGTGTATTTTCTAACGGTTTTTTTTAAAAAAAAAAAGCACAATGGGCACCACGGGTTTAGTGGAAGAGTGCATCAGCGTTGTGATTGTTAAAAATTTTTACTGACTTTTTTCCTGATTTCTGATCATGATTACATTTTCCCCCCAAATGTTTTTAAAACAAATGAGATGCTTTTTTGGAAACATATTCTTTTCAAGAACTTAATTTTAAAAAAAAAAAAAATTTTCATTTGGGGGTTAAAAAACAGATAAAAAATAAAGGGTTTAACTTTTCATTGTGCCAGTGAAAAAGGCCTTTCCCCTTTAGACAAGGGTCATTTTTGGGGTTCCAACAAGGCTGATGTTTTATTTCTGCAGGAAAGATTGGGGAAGAAAACCCTTCATTAAAGGTTCTCATTTTTAAAATTTCCCCATCATTCTTGAATGTTCAGTTGGAAAAAATTTTAAAAGGGTTTGTTTTATCCCAAAACATCTTTGATTCAGCCACTGGGTCATTGAAGTGCCCCCCCCGGCCGGTAATTAAAAAAAAAAAGTGGCAATGGATGACAGCTCAGAGACTGAAGTTTGAGTTTAGTGTAAGACCTGGAGATATGCATATGTATGAAAAAGGAGGGGGAAAACCCCCTAACCACAAATCAGGCTGGGGCCCAGTTCTGGAAAACATCTGCAGAAAGAAATAAGGGGGATTTTGGTTTCCCAGTTAAGAGGGGAGAGAGGGGGGGGGGGAAAAAATAAAAAATGGATGATAATAAAAAACTTGAAGTAAACAGGAAACCGTGGGTTACGGAAAAATCTGTTTTTCAAAATGGAACCTTCACTAAAAAGGACCTGACAGCAAAATTGAGGAAACGGGTTGGAAAAGAAAGGATCCTTATCTTTTTTAAAAGTACTCTGGGAAAAACACGAAATGCAAAAAAACTTGAAATACCAGTAAACCATTAAAATTGACTTTTTGCATTCAAAAACACAAGTACAGGGGCCTCTCAGAGCAAGGTATTTTGTGGTGTTTTTTAAGTGTATTTAGGGGGGTCTAATGGTTAAAATCAAATTTTTTATTTTTTTTTTTGGAAAAAACCTTGGTATGGATTAAAAACCCCTCTGGAAAAAATTGTTTAAACAAAAGGTCCCCTTTTTGGGGGGTCACTCCCCTCTGGTTTAGCTAGTCAAAAATAACAAAAAATTTTTTTTAAATTTATTTTTTTTTGGGGGGGAAAGGTTTTTAAAACAACTGGCTTTTTTTCCCTACATTTTGGAATTAGCACAAATTTGATTATATCCGTTACAGGAATGCACTATTCTTTGCGGTCGCATCTTAAATTTCGTTTCCACAATTTTTGGCCTTAAAATTTTTGGTGTCTTTTTTGATGTCACACCTAAAAAAGAAAAAAATCCATTTCGCACATGGGGGAGGGGGGGAAAAGAACGGGGGTTCAGTCTACATCTGGTTATCATGGCATGGGGGCGAAAATTTTCATGATTCTTGGGAACTGCCGTATAGTGAAAACACTGATGATAAGTTCAGTGGGAAAAAATTAATTTCAAAAAATTGATGAAGTTTTTTTCAAATTAGCGGGGGATAAAATGCTTCTACCACAGTGTCTTTCCCGTTTTCACCAACTTAAATTACCCCTTTTTCCCTTAAAAAAGGGTTATTCATCATATGATAAAATACACCCAAAAAACCAAAAAGTAAGGTGATAAAACTATGCTTGTAGGTGTGATTCTAGTGACACAATGTATTTGTTTATATACATACTATTTAAAAACCCCTTAAAAATTCCTGTGGGGGTTTTTGGGGGTTTTTTTTGGGGGATTTTTTTTTCTAAAAAAATAGACTAAAAAAGTAAAACTGGGTTTTTTTTTGTTGTTTTAAAAAAAATTCTTGGGGGGGAACTCAAACCATTGGAAATTTTTAGTTTGTCCGTTTTGTTTTTTTTTTATTTTTTGTTTTTTAAATTTTTAAACCCTTTCACAGTTTTTGATTTAATTGTTTGGGGTTTTAACATTTGGGGGAAAAATTTTAAAAAATGTATTCTTCACTTGGAATAACAGAATATCAGTGGCCCCCTTTTTTTGATTAATCCCTTCCCGAGAGTCTGCTGAAGGGGAAATTTGAATGGTGAAACCATTTTCCCCATAAAAAAAATGGGAAAACAATTAAACCCTTTCAATTAGTATTAACAAAAAAAAATTTTTAAAATTAAATATGATTTAATACAGAAAAAAATGATAAATAAAATATAAACACTAATAAAATGGATAAATGAACATTTAATATCCCCCTTTTTTAAAAGAAGGCTTTTGGTGTTTGGGAAAACAGGGAGGGGGGGGAGAGGAGGTTTATTATATTAAATGACCAATTTTATCTCTATCTTATTTATCTATCTTTCTAATAGACATATTAAACAATATTTCCAGAAACATATCTTTTAATACTCCAGAATCAATAAAATGTCATTATGATTGTGAGGAGTAAGTGGTGCTGGTGTTATTGTTGGGTTTATAAGGGCCACTGAGAGAAGCTACTTTATGTAGTGGTAGTGGAGGCGGCATCAAAAGCCACCACCACTATTCACACTGAAACAATGTCGTAATTTATAAAAAGAAATCTTCTTTCAACCGTGGCGTTTCCACAACGGGTGGCCCAAAAGAAAAACAGTTTCCCCTTTTTACATTTATAATATATACAGGAGAAGGTTAAATAAGAAATATTTACTTTAATTTATAAATAAGAAATATTTACACTTTCTAAATAAAAATATTTACACTTGGAGGAGATGTTAGTTTAATTAATTAGTTTGATGGAGAAGATACTGGCAGAGGTTTAGGGTGGTGAAAGATAGCACGGCGGCGTATGTTCAGTGGCTCCATTCCTCCAACAACATTGGAGAGTTACTTTCGTGTCCTTTTCTACTTATGGCTTAACTTACTTGCTACACTGTTAATGCTACACTTTATTGCTGGCTGGCGCTATAGCCTTTATCGACTCCTGCTGCTTTAGTATTGTAAATATCGTAGAATCACTGAAGAGGCACATTCTCCCCTCTCTTCCTACGAGTTTTCTTGAATTCTATCGTGTTTCTCCTTCTTTCAAAAGGCTGGCACTAGGAGCTTTCTTTGGGCCCATGGTGGCTTATTGCGTTGCAAGCACAAAAAACAATGGATTATGAAATGTATCGTTTGAACCCGTGGGATAATGGTCACTCGCCCACAAACAATGCCACACTGACTCCAAATGTTGTGTGTTAGCCTTTTGTACGCGGGCGCTCCCGCCGCATGGACGCGTGCCATACCACCGCCGAATCGTGAAAAAATAATGAACCTTGAGTATTTTTGCCAAAAAAAAGCGCTGAAAGGCGAAATTCACGAAACAATGCCGCTGAAACTCAGGGGTCCTGTATATGAAATATTCTATGTATATTCAAAGTGAAGATACCACAGTGGTATTTTCATATTTCCAGTCAGGTGTTTTATTGCTTTGGTCTTTTAAGGCTTTGTACAAAGAATACTTATATTAAAATTGTTTCAGTGTAATGCTCCCCAAAACATGGAAATAGTCAGTGTGTTTGACTTAACTGGGTTATCCTGGGTTAAATATACTTAGTGCTTTGTGGCTGAATTTCACTGTTAATATCATGAAATTGTAATAAATTTGGAATGAATAAGTCTATCTTTGTGCCATTTCCACAACATGTTTGCTGGTAGGAAGCAAGTGGTGCAACAACAGCTGATTTCATTGTTTAATTTTCCAAGTTAGGTGTACAAGTATGTGGGACACATTCATCATCTTAGTAGTTAATCATGGTACATGGTGGACACTGCTGGCCTTGATTTTTCGAACATATGAATATATTGATAAAGACCCAAGAGTTATGCTGAAGTCAAAAATATTGGCAGGTGGCAGATTTGAAGGTACAAAAAATAGTGCATCAGACATAGCAGCAATTGCATACTAGTACATTGGACACAGTTTAAAGGTTACACTTTGCTATGTTTGTTCTTGATACAGAGAAGAAATCTGCCAGCAAAAAAAGTGTGCAGTGATGCCGGAAGAGCAAGTAAACCAGTTTGCAATTGCAAGATGTATGATGTATCGTGCACAGATCCATGTGCATGGACTACTACATACAGTACCTTTCAGGACACAAAAATTACTTAAATAATATAAATTAATAAATGTGGCAAACTGTATGGTAAAAACAAAATATGAACACATTTGAGAAAGAACATTGTAGAATTATATTCAGTCCTACTGCGAGTTGTCATTTAGGCAGTATATTTGTCAAAGCTCATCATGCCATAAAACTACATATTTTTAAGCTATATCTGTAGTTATACTGTATTAATTTTTTTCCTTTACAATCTTGAGAAATAAATTTTGATTTTCAAAATTCTCCCCACAGAAAACTGTCAAGGCTCTGACCTGTCGCAGTTTAATGATAAAGGATGCTCTGTAGTATCTAGTTTCATTTCGTTTTGTAGGTTAGCTGTGAAGCGTTTCCATAATGGTATTGAGAGAGGGCACTTTACTGTTCAACCTGTAGGGGTCGATACTGTATTTTCGGCATCAGAGATGCTGTTTTCCCAAAATGTCTCAAAAATTTACCCAGCGTCTTGGAGGTCAAGGTTAATTGTTACTTGTAGACTTCAACCTAAGCCCATAAGTGTGTTTCGATACTTCACGGTAATCTAAGCTCCTGTATATGACCCAATATTGAATCATGTCGACTATTTTGTATAAAATAATGAATAAATAACAAACTTAAATAATTGTAAAATTTGTTGGCATTTAAAATGGTAGGCTAAAAGTAAACCAGGCAATGGAGTCAGATTGTCTGTGGGTAGTATGCGTATTTGACTGTTTACCATCAACCCACCCGGTAATAATAATTTTAATAACCTCAGATGATCCTGATATTAACCCTTTCGGGGTCTGTGCCATAATACTATGGCTTGAGCTCAGGGTCTGTGCCATACTACTACATGATGAGCTCAGCTTACTCAGATAAGCTGTGAGCAGTAAATTTTGGCCTAGGTATGAGAGAATGGCTGTGTGTTGAGTGCACCATGTAAAGAAAAGAAACTGCCCCACAGTGCATGATAGAAAAAAAAAACTGACCATGTACTTATATGGTTAAAAATAGTAACTTTATGGTGTATTTTCAGATGGTTTTATTTTGTTTTATTGGTATCATTTGATAGATTGGAAGAAATATTACAGAAATATTGATTTAGATTGGTTTAGGCAAGTCTTTTTTCTTCCCCAAAATTTAGCCAGCCAGGATAGGGGTGTCCTCAACACTGGAGTGTCTTGTCCGTAAGTATGGTAGTACTTCCATATGAATATAATAATAATCTGCTGGATGTAAAGGTGTATGATAAGGACAAGCAGTGGAAAAGACAAAAATGCAATCGAGGACATGTTTATTGGAACTGTTTGTCCTGGGACCTTGGTCATTCCAAATGTACATAATACAGTGGATCCCGAGTTTCGGTCACCTCGGAAATCAAACCATTATGTAAGTTTAATATTGTAAGTGCTTTTGTATGTGTATTTTGGGGTCTGAAAGGACTAATCTAATTTACATTTTCCTTTAAAGGGGAATAAATTCGTTCGGTAATGGCACTTGAACAGCCTTCTGGAATGAATTATGCCCGAAACTCGAGTCCACTGTATAAGGAAAACAAACTTAGTATACATAGTTGAAAAGGCCTGAGAATACGAGGCCTGTGTCTGGTGGAGGACAGAGCCATGCTGTTTGATCATGTGCCAGTGTTTTGGAGGTACTGCTAAAATTTTTTTTCCCAAATGGCATATGTAGAAATTAGGGCTTTGTGCTTTGGTCCAATCCATAAAGTGTCCCACAGTGCCCCTGTGTATCATGAATATGTTACCAAGATCATCTCTGTTCCACACATTTGTGTTCATGAACTGGACAATTTCCTGCTTGTCTCTCTATATCTTTTTCACAATGATTCTATGGGATTGTGTAGACACCTGCAGTAGATGTAGGTTGTTGCATTAGGGATTGCCTCCTTGCAAGTTCTAATGCTTGTAGATCCCATGATTGCCCATGGATGTTGGTTGAGCATGTGTTGCATTGTTGGCTACACTTACTAGGGAGGACTAAATATTTCTTGATTGTGTGCCTGCTAGATGACCCAGGGATGGTATTTATTTGCTGCCATCTTTGAAGAGGCTTGGAATGTACGTAGTTTGAATGTTTGCAGTATATAGGAGCATTTCTCCAGAAAAATAGAACTGAAATGTGGAAAGCCTACAAATGCAAAGTGATAACTACTCATTTGATGCATGTATTGTGATGGGGTTGTGTATTGGATGAATTTTGTTGGTAGGTTTTCTGTATACTGTACTTTTGAAGTTGAGCTTCTCTGTCCTGGTGTCTGCACAGGAAGACCTTCAGAAAAGGGACCTATCCAACCCTCTTGAGTTCCAGGGTAAATCAGTGGATTCCATTCTGTTGATTTGATTGATGGGGTGTGTATTTTGAACTTCCTGGGTATAGTACCAGTACAGTGGACCCACGGTTTCGTTCACCTCCAAACTCGAACAATTATGTAAGTGTATTTTGTAAGTGCTTTTGTAAGTGTATTTTGGGGGTCTGAAATGACTTATCTAATTTACATTTGTTCTTATGGGAACAAATTCGTTGTACGTACTCAAACAGCATTCTGGAAAGAATTTTCAACGAAAAAACAGAGGTCGACTGTATTAAGTTTTCTTGTTATAGCCATGTTATGGTAAGGGATAAACTGGAACCCTTCTCCCAGTTCTTTATGTAGATGTTCACCAAGTTCCCATTGGTAAAGCAAAGCATTGTTGGAAATGGCTGTCTTCATATATAGAAGTTACAATTGATATATGGATCAACAAGTTGTGGTGTGGGAGAGGAAAGGGTTTGGGGTTCCTCTTAATTCTTTAACTCTTTTGTCTCCACCACATAGATCTACATCATTGATGCCAGTGTTGTTTATGTATATTTATTTTAAGCACAGCTCCCTCAAATATGCTGTGAACAATAAATTTTGACATAGACATGAGAGAAGGGTCTGCGGCGGCGTGCATAGTATAAAAATCCTGTCCTACACAGTTCATGATGGGAAAAACAAACCTCTGATATTGTGTTAGGTTTAAAATGGTGACATTGAGTAGTTTTTCCCTCCATTTGGTATCAGTTGACAGAATGAGACATAATAGTGAAATAGAGGTGATTTTTTGGTCGATTTCAGACCAGAAGACCCCCTCAAGGGAGAATCCTGGTGAGGGCTTAGGGGCCCCTGACAGTCTGTGCGCGCTGAGAAAAAAATTGAAAAAATACGAAAATGGAGTTTTTCTTACCAAAAATATAGCTGATCTTTCTGACATCACCCTCGTATAATTCTCATCATTATACGATGTTTCTACAAGGAATTATAGTAATTTGTAACAGGTATGGTGTCGGCGCCTGTCATTACATGCGCGCTGACGCGGCAAAATATTTTTTTTTTTCTATCAATTTCTTATATTTTTCTCTAATATAATACAAATTCACCATTTGATATAGAGTGGGCGGGGCTAATATGGCCTGAGAACCAATCAGGAGCCTTCTCTGGCCCTCTCGGATAAGAAGTGCTGACAGGTCATAAATTACGATGTAGCGGCCAGCACACACCAGCCAACAAATTGGTCTTTTCTTACGCTAATATCAATAATAATGTTTATTTACTTACTCCAATTGATCTATTATGACCTAAGGCGACATATTAATAGCATAGAAACATGAAAAACACACCAGAATAAATATTATGTGGCATAATATGACGGTCTATCGGCTGGTAGTGGGAGGGTAAAATCACCCTTATGGATTATTTCTTCTCATTCTCACATCCTGGTGTGAGAGAAAACGGAGCTAGCGATGGTAAACTGTAGTATACACTCGTATATAATAATAATAATATAATAACATTTTTATATGGTGAAAACAGTGAAAAAAAAAACAAGTATTTTTTCGGGATTTTTTTTTTCCGACGACTGGGGGTGCCGCGCGCTTCGGCCATTATCTCGGAAGTAAGTTATTTACCTTTGTGAGGGCAATAAATGATTAATAATGAAAGAATTTACGTGATTGTCACAATAAACATAAACAAACAAACAAACAAATTTTATTTCATTGCAGATTACATGGGTATCGAAAGTTACAATGTAAATTGAGTGCAAGGAGAGCCACTGACATGCCATGGCATTAGGGGCAGCTTATTCTAGTCCTTAAAAACTATGTACTTAATATTAGAGAAATTTATTGAGTTTATTCTAGTTAAAAATTATTTTCAAAATTACAATATGATGAAATTTTACTGTTTAAATTATTATATAATGATATTAGATCTTAGATTGTTACAGGTGTTAAGATTCTTGAATGATAATATGGAATTGAGATTATCTTAAGGAAAATAACATTGAGCATTTTTGACATTAACTTATAATATGAGTAGGGTAACATAATAGTAACATATTATTAAAAATTGAGATTATCGTATAGGAAAGTAACAATGAGCATTTTCAAAGTAGTTTATAGCATGATCATTTAGGTTTGGGTGAGTAGGTGGTTTTGAGTTGAGTCTTAAATTGATTTTCAGACAAGATTATCTTAATATTTACTGGTAATGAATTCCAGATTCTGTGGCCCTTTATGTGCATAGAATTTTTACATAGAGTTGATATGAACACGGGTATATCAAAAAGTGATCTGTGTCGTGTGTTGTGGTCATGGGTCCTATTAAAGTTGGTGAGGAAGTTTTGAGCAGAGGGTTTATATTAGAGTGTAAAGTTTTATATATGTAGTAGGCACAAGAGTAAGTATGAATGTTCTTTACGGTGAGTAGTTTGAGACTTTTGAATATTGGTGGAGTATGCTGTCTAGAGTGGAATTTGTTATCATTCTGACTGCGGCCTTTTGTTGTGTTATGAGTGGTCTAAGGTGATTTAACGTTGTTGATCCCATGCACAGATTCCATAGGTGAGATACGGGTAGATAAGTGAATGATATAGTGCAAGGAGAGCTGATTGAGGTACATAATAGCGTATCTTTGATAATATGCCTACTGTCTTCGAGATTTTCTTGGAAATTTGTTGTATATGTGTTTGGAATTGGAATTTAAGGCTACTGTCAAGGTGGATTCCTAGGAATTTTCCCTCTGTGAGTCTTGTGATGGGTGTACCATTAAGTGTTATGTTAAGTGGAACATTTGTGACTTTGCTTCCAAACTGTATGAAGTAGGTCTTGTCAGTATTGAGAGAGTAAGCTTGTTAGTCGTCATCCATGTTGATATTTTCTGTAATTCGGCATTAACAGTGTTGGCCAGTATAACTGGATTTGGGTGAGAGAAGACATATGTTGTGTCATCTGCAAATAAAATGGGTTTGAGTAGTTGTGATGCATTCGGTAGGTCATTTATGTAAATGAGGAATAGGAGTGAGCCCCAGGACACTTCCTTGAGGACTCCGACTGTAATTGGTTGTGTGGAAGAGTTCGCTCCATTTGTGTACACGTATTGGCTTCTGTTGGTGAGGTATGATTTTAGGTAGTTGAGTGGGTGCCCCTTATACCATAGTGTGCTAATTTTGTGAGCAGTAAATCATGGTCGACTGTATCAAAAGCTTTGCGGAGATCAATGAAGATTCCCAGTGGGACTTCTTTCTTCTCAAGTGCTGTATATATTAACTCCAACATATGCGTAATAGCATCGTTTGTGCTCTTGTTTGTCCTGAATCCAAATTGACAGGGGTTGAGTACATTGTGTGAGCGAGGTAGGAATAGATTTGTCTATGA
Organism: Cherax destructor; assembly: GCA_009830355.1. NCBI lineage: Eukaryota > Metazoa > Arthropoda > Malacostraca > Decapoda > Parastacidae > Cherax > Cherax destructor. Next base: position 15,816 of record WNWK01019355.1, read on the forward strand.
ATTAATTTTCGAAGATTTTAGAAAGCAATGGTAAATTAGAAATTGGTCTATAATTATTCAGGTCTGTTTGATCACCTCCTTTATGGATCGGGGTGACCCTAGCTATTTTGAGAATTGATGGAAAGGTAGAGGCTTCAATGGATTTATTGAATAGTGTTGCTATGATTGGTGACAGTACCTGTGAAGCTTTTTGTACATAAAAGTTGGTAGGCTGTTTATGTCTCCTGCCTTGTTTTTAAGGGTGTTGATTATGGCGAGACTTCAATTGGGTTGGTAGGAGCTAGGAATAGCGTGTTAGGGTAGGTGTTTGTGAGGTAGTCTGTTGGACGGATGTTTGAGCTTGGGATTTTACTCGCTAGATTCTTTCCTATGGTGGAGAAGAAAACATTAAGTCTGCTGTCTCAGTAGGTGAGAGTAGGGGTTCATAGAAGAATGACTGCTTTACAAGATACCGTGTTCCTTTTTGAAGTATCCCAAATATTTTCAGATTTGTGTGGGGATAAAATCCGATATTTTGCTAAATGTCAAGCAACCTACAAACTGTATTTTTTAGAATGAATATAAGCTTTTATTACAGAATAGGTACATGCACGATGGACTTAGAAGTGTTCTATCAGCAGGAAGTGTCAAAACAACTTTCCCAACTACCACTTCGGACTACATCTCTCCTAAGTGGAACTTTTAGGAATTTTCAGTAAATCTTCGTGGTTCATTTGCTTTTTTGGCGATTTTGAAACTTCGTCACAGAACCCTCTATATAAGCTTCTAATAGTACACCAAAAATGAGGCAATTGGTAAACAAATAAAAAAGTTGAGTTTTTCGTGCATAGGCCCCTTTAGATTCAAGGAATTAGACCTGTGCACCCTTGGATCAAACCTGAATGCCTCTTAATCCCTCAGGTGCTGTAGTCCTTATGAATTGAGCACTCTCCATGAATGTTGTAATAATTAATAATAAACCGGAGTAGCTTGAAATAGGGCTCAAAGTGGCAGAAATTTTCAATTTTGAAAATTTTCTTGAAGAAGTGGGCTCCCCCAGCCCTTTCGGGTCTATTAATAGATTTGCTTCAGTTATAGAGGTGGAAAAAGCTTGTATAATTATGCAGGTGCAAAGTTATCTGCCTAGGTGCAATTTACCCTCGGTGATTTTGCAGTTTGAGTCCTATTTCAAGTCTATTCCATTCCTCCTTTTGACTAAATTCTTATCTGTTTCCTTAGTATGCCTTATGTTCTATCAATTGAGCATAAGAAAGCACCCATTCACTTATTTCAACTATCCTATAAACTGCACAAAAGTTGATAATTTGGCCCATTTGATGAAAAGTTAAAAAAAATACCTGTTTAAAAGTAATAAAATAATAGACATTTCTGGCACTAAAACATTTTCTCTTCATTAATTACATCCCCAGGCCTCTTCTATATTACCTGCCTTCCATTGTGAATTCATAATAACACAAATAGAAGATTGACTTTTATTTCACTGATAAAATATTACCAGGAATGATTGGTCATGGTTTATGGTATCCCAATAATTGAATCAGACATATTAAAAACCCATAAAACAAACTGGAGGTATAGAGGGCCTTACCCATCCTCAGGAAAATCGGCAAAATTAAAATATTTCTTGCTACATTTGCACCCAATTTCCAGCTACTTCTGGTCCTGAAACCAAAAATCATCTCTGCTTCAGTAGTACGTCTTCCTGTTAAGATACCAAGATGCTACCAATAAAACCATAAAGACCATCTAGAAAGCAACTCAAATTTGCTATTTTGAATGAAGCACATGGTGAGTTTGCCCTTCTCATCTTACTGCATGGGGCAGGATTTTTTATATTGCACACTCACTGCACAGGCTTAAAAGGGAATGTATGAGTATAGTTATACCAAGCTCTTATATGGGTGCGAAGCATGGGTGGTGAATGTTGCAACAAGGAAGTGCTGGAGGCAGTGGAGATGTGGATGTGTGAAGAGGGCAATGTGTGGTGTAATATACGTAATGCAGAGAGATCGTAGTTTGGAAGTGGGAGGAGGTGCGGGATTGCAAAGCTATTATCCAGAGGGCTGAGGAGAGGTGGTTGTGGTTCAGACATGTAAAGAGGATGGAACAAGATAGTGTGTATAAATCTGTAGTGGAGGAAGGCGGGTAGAGGTCGGCCTAGGAAAGGTTGGAGGGAGGGTAAGGCGGTTTTGTGTGCAAGGGCTTGGACTTCCAGCAAGCATGCGTGAGCGCGTTAGGAGCAAATGGAGACAAATGGTTTTAGGACTAGAGCGTGCTGTTGGAGTGTGAGCAGGGTAATATTTATGAAGGGATTCAGGGAAACCGGCAGGCCGGACTTGAGTCCTGGAGATGGGAAATACAGTGCCAGCACTCTGAAGGAGGGTGTTAATGTTGCAGTTTATAACTGTACTGTAAGCGCACCTCTGGCAAGGCGGTGATAGGTAAATGATGGTGAAAGTTTTCTTTTTGAGCCACCCCTACCTTGGTGGAAGCTTGGACCGATGTGTTAATAAAAATAAGAAAATTAATGTAAGGTGAGAGGTGAGTAGTATTTATTGTAAGTCAGGTGTGATTGGTATGGAAGCCCTCTAGCCAGCCCACCCACACAGATGGGACAGATGGGCAGCACAATGGGACATACCAAACAGGCATCAGCCCATCAGGGCCAAATACTCAATAAAATAAAAGTCAGTACTGGAGAAACCAGGGTATGTACACCAGGCCATACCAGGTAGTACATCACCAGTGGTACTAATGAAACACAGCAAAACAAAGCATCCCAAATGGTAATTCGTGCTTCATATTTGCAAATATTCAGGATTTGAAATCAAATAAAAACGACAGTCAATTATGTCAGTGAGCTCCTATCAGAAGCGAATGCCATGTTTAGGAGACATTTACAGAAACACACACAAGGGACGTTTTGGACGGAGAGATAAAGATTGAGAACTAACTTGTATATAGTAGGGCCCCACTTATACGGCAGGATTAGGTTCCAGGCTATCTCCGGAAAGCAGACATCGCCAGAAAGCAGAATGCAATTTTTCCATTTATAAATGCATATAAATGCCAGACAACAAGTTTACACTAACTTATATTAAGTTAGTAATAGATCTAGGCATTAAAAACACAATAAAAAGTAAAATACATAGTACAGTACATTTATTACTTCTTAAAATATTTGTAGTCTTAATGTAGGGCGAGAGGTGAGAGTACTTATTTGTAGGAAGTCAGGTGTAGGTAGCCCTGGCTCCCCGTCTCATCTAACCCTTGACTGTTTGGTCGTAAATATGTCTTACGAGTTTCGGACGTATCTAGACGCCTAAATTCTAGCGGCCTCAAATCAAGCAGGAGAAAGCTGGTAGGCCTACATGTGAGAGAATGGGTCTGTGTTGTCAGTGTGCGCAGTATAAAAAAAAAAAACGGAGCAGCCAGTGGTGCATTGTGGAGCATCATTTCAGTAGTCGCTTTTCCATGCCTAGCAGTGAGAGTATCTGACTCCTTGGCGCATCTGGGACTGTTCTCTTCCTCAATGATAGCTCTAACACAGATGGAGTGTCTCTGAAGATAAATTTCATGATTTTGAGGAGTTTAGTGACCGAAAGAAATGCCCAGGATACCAGAAGGAAGGAAGGAAGGAAGAAAGTAAGGAAGAAAAGATGAGAAGAAGGAAGGAAGGAAAGAAAGATGAGAAGGAAGGAAGGAAAGAAAAGATGAAAGAAGAGGAAGGAAGGAAAGAAAGATGAGAGGAAGGAAGGAAGGAAAGAAGAGATGAGAGAAGGAAGGAAGGAAGAAGAGATGAGAGGAAGGAAGGAAGGAAAGAGATGAGAGAGGAAGGAAAGAAAGAAGAGATAAGGAGAGGAAGGAAGGAAGGATGCCAGAAGAAGGAAGGAAGGAAAGAAAAGATGAGAAAAAAGGAAGGAAGGAAGGAAAGAAGAGATGAGAAAGGAAGGAAGGAAGGAAGGAAAGAAGAAGAGATGAGAGAAGGAAGGAAGGAAAGAAGAGATGAGAGAGGAAGGAAGGAAAGAAGAGATGAGAGGAAGGAAGGAAAGAAAGAGAGAGAGGAAGGAAGGAAGGAAGAGATGAGAGGGGAAGGAAGGAAGGAAGAAGGAGAGGAAGGAAGGAAGAGGAAGGAAGGAAGGAAGGAAGGAAAGAAGGAAAGAGAGGAAAGGGAAGGAAGGAAGGAAAGAAGAGATGAGAGGGAAGGAAGGAAGGAAGGAAGGGAAGAAGGAAGGAAGAAGGAAGGGAAGGAAGGAAGGAAAGAAGAGATGAGAGGAAGGAAGGAAGGAAAGAAGAGATGAGAGGAAGGAAGGAAGGAAGAAGAGATGAGAGGAAGGAAGGAAGGAAAGAAGAGATGAGAGGAAGGAAGGAAAGAAAGAATAGATGAGAGGAAGGAAGGAAGAGATGAAAGGAAGGAACAAAAAAAGAAAGGAAGGAAGAAAAGAGGGAACAGAGGGGGTGGAGGAGTGGCACTGCTGATCAAAAACCAATGGGATTTGACGGGGCTGGAGAGGGAGACAGAGGAGAAGCAGAGATTACATAATAGGAATGCTACAGTCTGGAGGCCCCAAGAGTGGTAATGTGCAGTGATGTATAACCCACCCCAGAACAGCAGAGGCCAAGGCAAGAGTATGATGAGAGTAATAGAGATGGTGGACACACTGGCTGAAGTGGCCAGAAGGGCTCATGCGAGTAGGGCAAAGCTACTGATCATGGGTGACTTCAACCACAAGGAAATAGACTGGGAAAACTTGGAGCCACATGGGGGCCAAGATACGTGGAGGGCTAAGATGATGGAGGTGGTACTGAAAACTTCATGTACCAACACGAAAGGGGATACTACCAGGGAGAGGAGAGGATGAACCAGCGAGATTGGACCTAGTATTCACCTTAAGTAGTTGCGGATTTTGGGGACATCACACACGAAAGTCCACTCGGGGCCAGTGATCATATGGTTCTAAGCTTTGATTACACAGTAGAGTTACAGGTGGAGGAGGCAGATAGGGCCAGAAGAATGAAGCCAAACTACAAAAAAGGGGACTACGCGGGCATAAAGAACTTCCTAAATTGGGTTCAGTTGGACAGAGAAACTGGAAGGGAAATCAGTAAACGAGATGGAATATGTGACAACAATATGCAAAGGAAGCTGAGAGAGTTTGTCCAAGAACAGAAACAATGAAAAAGGCAGGATGAGCCTGTGGTTCACCCAAGGTGCGGGGAGGCCAAAACCAAGTGTGCTAGGGAATGGAAGAAGTATAGAAGGCAAAGAACTCAGGAAAATGGGAGAGCAAATTCGTAGAGCCAGAAATGAATATGCACGGTAGAAGGAGGCCAATGACAGTATGAGAATGACATAGCAGCGAAAGCCAAATCTAACCCGAAGCTGTTACAGTCACATCAGGAGGGGAACAACAGTCAGGACCAGGTGATCAGGCTGAGGAAAAGGGAAGGAGGGAGGTCCTGAAATGACCGCGAAGTGTGTGAGGAGCTCAACGTGAGATTCAAAGAGGTGTTCACAGAGGAGATAGAAGGGCCTCCAGAAAGGAGGGGAGGTAGGGTACCCATCAAGTGCTGGACACTACACACACAACTGGAGAAGGAAGTGAAGAGGGTACTAAGTGAGCTAGACCTCAAAGGCGATGGGGCCAGATAACATCTCTCCATGGGTCCTGAGGGGAGGAGCAGAGGAGCTATGTGTACCTCTAACAACGATCTTCAACACGTCTATTGGAACAGGGCAACTACCAGAGGTATGGAAGAGCAAATGTAGTTCCAATCTTTAAAAAGGAGACAGGAGCGTAGCACTAAACTACAGGCCAGTGTCACTGACATGTATAGTATGCAAGGTCATGGAGAAGATTATCAGGGAAAAAGAGTGGTGGAGCACCTGAAAGGAATGAGCTTATCAACGATGGCCAACATGGTTTCAGGGACGGGAAATCCTGTGTCACAAACCTACGGAGGTTTACGACAGGGTGACAGCAGTAAGACGAGAGAGAGGGGTGGGATTGCATATTCCTGGACTGTAAAGGCGTTTGACACAGTTCCACACAAAAGATTAGTGCAGAAGCTGGAGGACAGGCAGGGATAACAGGGAAGGCACTACAATGGATCAGGAATACCTGTCAGGAAGACAGCCCAGTCATGGTACGTGGCGAGGTGTCAGGTGGGCGCCGGTGGCGAGTGGGGTTCCACAGGGGTCAGTCCTAGGACCGGTGCTGTTTCTGGTATTTGTGAACGACATGATGGAAGAATAGACTCCCAAGTGTCCTGTTTGCAGATGATGTGAAGTTGATGAGAAGAATTCAGTCGGACAGGACCAGGCAGAACTACAAAGGGATCTGGACAGGCTGCAAGCCTGGTCAGCAATTGGCTCCTGGAGTTCAACCCCACCAAGTGCAAAGTCATGAAGATTGGGGAAGGGCAAAGAAGACCGCAGACGGAGTACAGTCTAGGGGGCCAGAGACTACAAACCTCAGTCAAGGAAAAGATCTTGGGGTGAGTATAACACCAGGCACATCTCCTGAGGCACACATCAGCAAATAACTGCTGCAGCATATGGGTTGCCTAGCTAACCTAAGAACAGCATTCCGACATCTTAATAAAGAATCGTTCAGGACTCTGTACAATGTACGTTAAGCCCATACTGGAGTATGCAGCACCAGTTTGGAACCCACATCTAGCCAAGCACGTAGAAGCTAGAGAAAGTGCAAGGTTTTTGCAACAAGACTAGTCCCAGAGCTAAGGGTATGTCCTACGAGGAGGGTTAAGGAAATCGACCTGACGACACTGGAGGACAGGAAAATAGGGGGGACATGATAACAACATATAAGATACTGAGAGGAATTGACAAGGTGGACAGACAGAATGTTCCAGAGATGGGACACAACAACAAGGGGACACATTTGGGAAGTTGAAGACTCAGATGAATCAGAGATGTTAGGGAAGTATTTCTTCAGTCAGAGTTGTCAGGAAGTGGAATAGTTTAGGAAGCGTGTAGTGGAGGCAGGCTCTATACATAGCTTTAAGCAGAGGTATGATAAAGCTCATGGCGCAGGGAGAGTGACCCAGTAGCGGCCAGTAAAGAGGCGGGGGCCAGGAGCTTTGACTCGGCCCTGCAACCACAACTGGTGATACACACACAGGAGCTTTGACAGGGCCAGGAGCTTTCACTCGACCCCTGCGACCACAACTGGGGTGAGTGTACACACACACACCCCCACACACACACACACACACACACACACACACACACACACACACACACACACACACACACACACACACACACAGAGGAGCTGTGACTCGACCCCTGCAACCACAACTAGGTGAGTACACACACAGGAGCTTTGACAGGGCCAGGAGCTTTCACTCGACCCCTGCGACCACAACTAGGTGAGTGTACACACACACACACACACACACACACACACACACACACACACACACACACACACACACACAGAGGAGCTGTGACTCGACCCTGCAACCACAACTGGGTGAGTACACACAGGAGCTTTGACAGGGCCACAGGAGCTTTCTCGACCCCTGCGACCACAACTAGGTGAGTGTACACACACACACACACACACACACACACACACACACACACACACACACACACACACACACACACAGGAGCTGTGACTCGACCCCTGCAACCACAACTAGGTGAGTACACACACACACACACACACACACACACACACACACACAGAGAGAGAGAGAGAGCTTGGCGCTTTGAAGTGCTAATTGCAGTTGATGGAAAGTGTCCAGTCCATGCACCAACACCACTCCAAAGAAAGTTATAATTCTTCCCAACAGCCAGGTTGCATCGAACATTTCTAAAGTACCTGCACAAGCTAACACTAGAGTCGCCATCGCTTCCAGCACTTCTGTAAAGGATCTAACCAGGGCAAAATCCAAGCACCATGAACCAGTCAACGCAGGGGTTTGCACTATACCCTGTGGAGGCTGCGACAGGATTTATGTAGGAGAAAGAGCAAGAAACCTTGAAACACGCCTCAATGAACACATTAATGCATGTAGGAACGATAACCTGAACAACGCCTGCGTACAACACCGAAATTCTACCAATCATCTCATGAAATTCAAAGACGCCTGTTTAGTAATCAAAGAAGCTGATTTCCGAAGACTCGAGTGCCTTGAATCAGCACTTATCGCTGTTTCTAACACAATTAAACAAAACAAAAAGACAGCTTTACCATCTCTGAAGTCTTAGCAAGAATCCTCCTGAAAACAGTAAACCCTACCATCTCATAGTCTCTCCTACTACACAAGCACTTCGCAGATGTTGAACACTGCTACAGGCCTTCTCTTTTCCAACATCCAACAGAAATATTTGTCTAACCTATTTTTATACTACCCAAGTAATTGCTTTTATCACCTTTTAATCATGTGCAAGTTGAATGTTCTACCTTATTGTATCACTACTACCTCTACCACCACTAGTATTACACCTCACCCTGAACCCATATATACCCTGTGTGTCCATGCATTGTTTGTAACGGCTTGACAAAGCTCCTGGAGAGCGAAACGTTGCCACAATAAAATGTCTCATTAGTTGCATTTGTGTCCTTTTACTTAAAATATTGTCGGTAATTCTACCAATATTAATACAATTTTTTTTATTGTTGGTGTAAACAAGTTTTGTAAACAATATAATAATACTAATGTTTGTGCAATTACAGTAGGGCCCCACTTATACGGCAGGTTAGGTTCCAGGCTAGTGCCTTAAAGCAGACATCGCCGAAAAGCAGAAGCATTTTCCACTTCTAAATGCATATAAATGCCAGACAACAAGCTTACATTAACTTATATTAAGTTAGCAATAGCACTAGGCATTAAAAACACAATAAAAAGTAAGATACACACAGAGTACACTTATTACTTACCTTAAAGTATTAACATTCGCTTAAAAATAGTCTGTGAACCAATTTATGAAAAGATCAGTAGTCATCCAAGCTTTTGAATTGGATTTATAATAAACAGGAGGCTACCTTTTGCATAGTTCTTTAGGGCCCTAGGATTCTCTGAGTGATAAATTATCATAGGTTTTAACTTGCAATCCCCAGCAGCACTAGCTCCTAGCAAGAGTGTTAGTTGAAGACTCAGATGAGTCAAAGGGATGTTAGGAAGCATTTCTTCAGCCATAGAGTAGTCAGGAAGTGTAATAGTCTGGCAAGTGATGTAGTGGAGGCAGGAACCATACACTAGCTTTAAGACGAGGTATGATAAAGATCATGGAGCAGGGAGAGGACCTGGTAGCGGTCAGTGAAGAGCGGGCCAGGAGCTAAGTCTGAGCCCTGCAACCACAATTAGGTGAGTACACTCTTGATTATCCTGGTTCTCTACACATATGCTGCTATATGTAACTGTATTTGATAGCTATCTCAGCGATCAACATATACCTTGTTAGTAAGTTCATTCGGGTATACATAAATACAGTTACATAGATTATCATACATAACAAATATCGTGAACCCAGATAACCCAAAGTCAGTTCACTGAGTTTAATCATTTCTAATGGCACTTAAAGTGAAACTCATTCCTCTTTTATCACAACTAAGCTTAGACGCCATAGTCAATGAAAGCCAGCAGTAAGCGAAAGAGTAAACGAGAGAGAACGAGATCGGAGTTTAGACAAGGTAAAAAACAAACTGAACAGGTAGTGGGCGATCACTCGGTCAGGCGAAATGAATGCGATTATACGTGTCCACTTTAGTTCATTCACATACGTTTGTAAGAGTTTGTGAGACTTTTACCTCAAAATAATTTTTTATTATAATAATAATTACCTCACAATACAAATAACTCTTACATTGTGTACAAGTTAGTACAAAATAAACAAGCAACACTCGTTCTCATGCAACTATACTATTTTAGAGTTAATGACAGTATTACCATTATTATTATCATAATAAAAGTGCTAACCCACAAGGGTCGTGAATAACATATATAGAGTGAAGGCATATGAAAGTAATATTTTCTGCAGTTATCCCTCAGTGTTTGACTAGAAAACGTAATTCTTCAGACTTCTACAAAGTCGTTTGGTAAACAAATATCATATTTGTCAATTTTTATTCTGTGGGTGTATGTATCATGTTTATATGGTATGTAACGCTTTTTAATTATTTTGAAGAAAATATCATAGATGAATTAATGAAAATGTCTATATTAACGTAAAATAAGACATTTAATGTGCTAAGAGTGATTATTATTAATATTACGTAATGGTTTTCCCTCCTTGGCAACACCATAGCATATAAACAGCATGTTTATATGCTTTGTGCGATGTTTCTTTATAATTTTGAAGAAAATATCATGATGGATTAATGAAAATGTCTATATTGCGTAAAATAAGACATTTAATAACGCAAGATGATTATTATTAGTATTACGTAATGTTTTCCCTCCAGCCCGGCAACCACACCTACATAGCATTTAAACAGCATATTTTATATGCTATGTATAACGTGTTTCTCATATAATTTTGAAGAATATCATAGATTAATTAATGAAAATGTCTATATTGACGTAAAATTGGACATTTAATGTGCCCAAAGAGTGATGATTACATAATAGAAGATGTGCTCACGGAAAATGTAAACAAGCCGGGTGGCGCGCCGTATCTGAAAGACGCTCGCTGTATACAAAAGTTTTGGTCATGTTGAACTCGCGGATGAGCAGGCCGCCGAAAGACGAGACGCCGCGGGGCCCTACTGTACAGTGGACCCTCGGTTATAGTGAATCCGGTCCAGGAGCTATTACTTAATCTGAATCTTTCGTAATCTGAAACCTTATTTCCCATAGAAATAATGTAAATACAATTAATTGTTCCACAAAAAAATAATCACTCAAAAAAAACCAATAACATTTACTTACCTTTATTGAAGAGTTGCAGGTATCTGGAAGGTAAGTTGCTGATAAGGCAGGGTGTTAATGGTTGGAAGGAATCCTCCAAAGAGCTTCAGGTAACAAGTCCCTCTCTAGGTTACTTCCCTTCTTGGTCTTTTAATGCCACTAGGACCAGCTTGAGTCACTAGACCCTGCCTGGTGAAGTAACTGTCCAGAGTCACTCTCTTTCTGGCGACTCTTCAGCACTTTCTGAAGTACAAATGGCTCTGTCACTGAAGTGGTTGCACAGAAGGCTCATTTCAGCTTGCTCAGGTGGTATCTTTCAACAAATGTCTGCAACTCATTCCACTTTGTACACATCTCCTTAAGCACTAGAAGGCACCTCCTTATCTCTCTCTCCTCCTGTGAAGCAATAACCTCAGCTGTGGTCTGTTGCTGTTCAGATGAAACTCTTGCAGCTCTTCAGTTGTTAGCTCTACCCGTGCTCCTCCACCAACTCTTCCACATCCCTCACACTCACCTCCAACCCCAGGCTGTTCCCAATTCCACAATATCTTCACAACATGTTCCCTTGACGCGCAGGGTCGTCAGGGTCAGGTCAGCCTCTCCTTCAAAAACCTCTTTTCAACACAATCCGGCCACAGTGGTCTCAAGCAGAGTTCAGAGTCCTGATCACTTCCTCTAGCCTATCAATTCGATATTAGGGGGTTCTTTCCAAAAACTCTCTTGGGTCAATTCAAGTCATTGGTCATATTAAAACACCTCTGAAACAGTGCTTTGGTGTACAGTTTCTTGAAGGTTTGGGAAAAGACCTGCTGGTCCATGGGCTGGGTGGGAGGAGTGGTGTTGGGAGGGAAGAACTTCACTCTGATGAAATTTAGTTGTCAGGCAACAACTCTTGCAAGTTGTGAGGATGAGGATGAGGGATTGTCCAGTACCGGGGGGCACATGAGTGGCAATTTCTTTTCCAGGGGGTATTTCTTCACTAGGGCCCCTCCCGTTTAACCCCTTCCTTGAAAATCTCTGTAGTGACCCATGCTTTTGTAGTGTTAACTTTCAATGCACACACAATTTTTTCTTGTCAACACTGTGTTTCCCGAGGTCTGGGATTTTCTGCGTGATGCACCAGTAAAGGCTTCCTTTAAAATCACCACTGGCATTGCCCAAACATAGAGGGGGTTTCTTTTTTCTTAAGGGGTGTCCTGGCTTGCCTTTTTCTGGGTAATGTAGAGTCCTGTTGGGCATTTTTTTCCAAAACAGGCCTGTTTCATCCAATTAAACACTTGTTGGGGGGGAAATTTTTCAGCTTCTCAGAACCCCGAATTCCAGCACAAATTTTCAGCTGCCGTTTGTCTGAGCTGGCTGCCTCCACCCTGCCTCCCTTTTTTGTATGCCATTACGTTTTTTAAACTTCTCAAAAGCCTTTGCTGGCCTTAAAAAACCTCTCCTCACCACTGGTTCCAGGCATTCAGGATTGAGGTTGCGACAGTCAAGGGTTACCAGTTTTCCTCATAGCAGCGTCCGACTCGAGGTTTAAAAAAAAAAAATTGATGCCGTATGGGGAACGGTCACTCATCTCAATCTCCCTTCCCCAGCCACTCAGTACCACTAGCTTTTAAAGTCTCCAAGACCCATATTTGTACAAATTTTAACTTTGTGTCCCCATAGTTCAGATAGAAGTGCAGCAGCATTTGTATGGGTTTAAGTGGCGCATTTAAAGCACTCCAGGCGATTTTTTACAAAAATAAATCTTAATCTTTATTAATTATTATTATTAATACACCATCAACATACCTTGTTCACGGGAGTTTAATCATTTCTTAATTAAGCTGCCATAAGAGAGATGTCACTGTAAGCTCAGTGAGAGTTCAGGGGTTTCGTTTCTGCTCTGTGACCAACCGGGGCCCGTTGGCCCAATGTAAAAAGGTCCCCCATGTCAAGGCCCCTACCAAGCAGCTATGAGCCCTCCCGGGGGGCGGTGCCTCAGTTACCATGGGAGCACCGTGTAGGGATAAGACCAGGCTTACGGCTCTGAGAATCCGCTGCCCCATTTGTTTGCGTGGAGGTTCTTTCGTAGGTGGGTAATGAACGGCCGAGTTTGGGATGGTAACTTGGTATATTAGACAGAAAGTGATCTGGCATTTTTCCCCCTGATGTAAACAATGTATCTAATCCCAGGTGGCAGCCTCCACCTCTCCCCATTTTTCCACATAATATGGCAAAATTATTCATTTCAGCTTTATTACAGTTCTAGGGTATTTATAGTGTTTCTGATATAAATTTGGAATAAATGTAATAGATAATAACCTTTATTACTAATTTAAATTTGTAATTACACAACATTTTACGCCACTTTTCGTCCAACACTTATGACATTTCAAAACACTGAATCTACTGCTGCCTCCCTCTCTCAGTTAGCTCCTCCATTTTGTAGTGTTAGAGGTGAATTTAATGTATTTTTCTGTAAACTTAACTCTTTTATTGTGAAACTTACTTTTTTTTTTTCTTCAATACATATATAAGAGATTATGCAAATTAAAATAGTTATAAATTTGGGAGTTTCATTATTTTTTTCTAATAGTATACGTATTTAATAGAAGCATTTGGCATCTTTCAAAGGAGAAACGCAGTGTCTCATTAACTCATGACACTTCATCCCACTAGAAAATATTGTATAATTATACTATTCTATCAGTAAATATTACTATCATATTTATTCCCGAATAATAATAGGTATAACATAAATAACGTAGAAGCATGATAAAAAATGACATTATATAGAGGTATTGAGCGGTGGAGGCGGAGGATGAAAAAAAAAAAAAGTGACCGAGAATACGTTACGCGTGAAAAGGTAACTATAGAAGATCATCACCCTATGTAAAGACTGAAAAAGTGCGATTTAAAAAAAAATCCTAAGTAATCCCGCTATGCAGGTGTTTCCTGGAATATCTGGAAAAAAGTTATTGACCTATTTCATTTTTGTATTACCGTTTAATACACAGATTGAATGGGGAAATTTTCCCCGCAAACATAAAACTGAATGTTTTAATTTTGGGTGGACACTTTGAAGTGTCAGAAAAGGTGATTCCTTGATTTCCCGGGGGTCTTAGGCTATTCTGTTAAGTGAAAAGGGCTAACTACGATATTTAAAAAGCAGAGAGGATAAATACACATACTACAGTACTCAAATAAATGGACCCCAGTTTTGTAAACCCAAATCATTTATTAAAATATAATATTGTAAGTCTTGTGGAAAAGTATTTTGGGGTTTAAATAGACTGAACCCCCGTGACATTTTCTTAATGGGGGGTAAATTTGTTCTTTAAAGGCACTTGAGCAGACTTCAAGAGTGGGTTTTAAACTCGGGGGTCCCTGTATGTGTACATAGCCTTAATGTAGGATGAGAGGGGAAGTATTTATTTGTAGGAAGTCAGTGTAGGTGGCGTGGGTGCCCGCCTGGGCCCACCTCCCCTCCCCATTGGGGACCATATTATTACCCCTCAACATACCTTTTCACACATGGGCGTTTCTGTTAATCTGTTCAAGGGGGGTAGAAAACGAATATCCCGGACTCGAAACTTTTTTTCCAAAAAAAATAAATAAAATTAATCCCTTCCAGAACCCCAAAAAAATTTTAAAAAAAAAAAATATTTTTTTCATTAAATATAAATTAAATTACGAAAACAATGAGAAATAATTATAGTACAAAAACATTCCCTTTCCCTTTTTTGAAGAGTTGTTGTTTGGAAGATGGGGGGAGGGGATGAGTAGTATGCCTTAAAAAATTTTTGGGAAAAAAAAACACCGTCCACAGACTGGATCTTTTCTGGGGTTACTGGCCTTTTTTTTTCCCGTGCCCCTGGGACCAGTTGAGAGTCACTGGACCCCACTCTAAAAATCTGTCAGAATCTGTCTGGCGTTTTTTTAAAGCATCCTGAAAAAAGGCCACATTGTTTATTTACAGGTTGCCCGACGCGCAACTTTTTTGGGGGAATTATCCATAAAACCCCCTTTCATCAGTCCCTTTGCTTAGATCTCTAATCCTTGGGAAAAAGGCACCTTCTTCCATCTTTCCTCCTCCTCCTCCTCTGAATCATTTCCTGAACTGTGGTCTGTTGTTTTCTGTTGAGCTCTTGCAGATCTTCAGTGGTATCTCTTCATTGTCCTCCCCCCACCAACTGCTCCACATCCCACTCGGTACAAACATCAACCCCCATGGACTTGCCCAGTTCCTGTTTCAACACAACAGTCGGTTCACTGAGGCTCAGCCCCAAAACAACTAAAAATCCTCTAGGACACAGTCTGGCCACAATTTTACTACCAGGTAAAACCAAGTCCTGGTGATCACTTATCCCATGCCTTTTATAAGGTTTACAATGCAGGATATGGAAATGATCTTTTTCAAAATCTTTTAGGTCATATTCATGTCTGTGGTCACTTCAAAAACACTTTTGAAACATTGCTTTGGTGTAAGAGTTTTTAAAGTTGGGAAATGACCTGCTGGTCCATGGGCTGGAGGAAGGTGGTATTAGGGGTAAGAACTTCACTTTGATGAATTTAAAATCCTTCACCATTTGCTCTTCCATGTCTTGAGGATGACAAGGAGCGTGTCCATTATCGGAGGCACTTAAGTGGCAAATTATTTTCCCTCAGAATATTTCTTTGCAAGAGTTGGCTGCTTCATGAAACCAGTCCAAGAAAATTTTCCTAGTGACCCATGCCTTATTATGAACTACATCACACACAAATTAGCCTTTGCGACACTGCATCTCTTAAACCTTTCGGGGATATACTAAGAAGCTACTTTAAAATCCTTTAGCATTAACTTTTAACATCAGAGTCAAGCCTGTCTTTCATGAAGGAAACTGGTGTCTGCAGTGCCTTTTTCATCATGTAATGAAGGTCCTGTTGGCATTTCTTCAAAGTAGGCCTGTTTGCTCCTAATTGAACACTTGTTTTAGGTTGGAATTGTTCAGCCTCTATGTACCCTTGAATTCATTCATGAAATTTTCAGCAGCTCTTTTGTCAGAACTGACTGCCTCACCATGCCTCACAACACTATGTATGCCTCCTTCTTAAAATCTGTCAAACCAGCCTTTGCTGGCTAAATTCATTCACTTCAGCACTCGTTGCAGACATTTTTCTTAATGAGATCATGCAACTGTGCCACTTTTCAGATATCGCCTCGCATTAACACTATCTCCTGATAATTGTTCCTCGTTGATCCCATTTTTCAACAATAACCTCCTTCTTCCAGCACTTGGGAATCTCTGTTTGTGACCATACTTGCACTTTGTAACAACAGCGTCATAGTTTCTTTCCTTGTCCACAATGGAAGTGATGGTTGAATGGTCTTTGCCATACAACACCAGCCAGCTCAGCCACGAACTCCATTTCATATTTTGCAATGATCTCCTTCAATTCTACCGTATTTCTGACATTCTTGACCACAGGCCTGGCACTAGGAACTCTTGGGCCATGGTAGAAACCTGTTTAGCAGTTGCCAAGCACTAAAAACAATGGAATAATGACAATATGTATGGTATGAATGCGTGGGTGGTGGTCGCTTGCTGGTCAAACAATAGCACTGATGCTGAATGGAGTGCCGGGCCGCTCAGGCCACGCATGCGCGTCGGACAGATCACGAACTCCGGTTGCGAACACGAACCAATTTTGCGAGAAAACATCATTGAACTCCGGGCAGCTCACAAACTCCGGGAGGTTGACTATTTTGTCGTTTCTAACAACACTGCCTTTGAATGCCGTCATAGGCGAGAGGAGTAATGAATTAATTCATGCCGTGTAAACAAAGCCGGGTGGGGGAGTGACTAGGCCAAATGCAGGTCCTTATGTTTCTTTGGTGCTGGACAGGAAACGTAAATATTTCCCTCCACCACGGCATATAAATATAGCATGTTTATATGCTATGTAATGTGTTTCTTATATAATTTGAAGAAGAAAATATAAATGGTTTAATAGAGATATGTCTATATTGATGTAAAAACCGGGCATTTAATGTGCCCAAAGGATTATTATTATGTGGTATTACATGGCATTAAGACTAGAGGGACACTCTAGTGATTTTAATGTGTACCTGCATGCCTTTGTATGTAAGTATATTTAGGTACAGATTTTCAGTATCAGAACACACAAATATCTGTAACTTTAATACATGAAATTTTGGAAAGTTTCCAGACATAATAGAGATGTGCTCACGGAAGAATGTAAACAAACCCGGATGGCCCATAGTGACCGTATTAAGAAAATCAGGTAAGGGAGGGCCATATAGGTTTGGTGTAATTTAAAATGTCCATATTAGCGGAACGCTGTAAGGCCCAGCCCTACTGTACGTATATTGTTTCTGATTTTGTCTAATTCCTTATTTTTTATGAAGATCAAATCAGTGCATTTCATTTCTACTAGGATCATTTAATCTGTAGGTTCAATGCAAACTTTCACAAGGTCTCCTTAGTTCCTAGGTATGTATATATTGGCAAATTGCCTCAAGGGCCTTCTGGTACAATGCTGTAGTGAACAATCTTCCACTTTACATTTGGGAGGTTGAAATCTCGGGTTAATATTCAGTGTGGAGTTTTCAATTTTTGGACAGCTCTCTATATTCATTATCCGATGCGAATTCCTCGCCATTGTTTTTTTTTTTTATGTACGATTTTTGGGGGTTTCCCCTATTTTGCATTTTAATACCCAGAACTGCTGTATCATTTGGTTAAAAAAAATTCTTTGCAACAATAGGATCTTTCACATAGTCCTACCCCCCCCGGGCCTTTAACTTTATCACATTATGCATACAGATTTTAATGTCATCCCCCCAACAAACCCCCCCCTTGTGGGCTTTTTAAAAAAGGCCCCCAAACATGGCATTTGCTTCTTGGGGATCCCATTAATTTTGGAAAAACTTTTTTTTAAATTTTTTTTTTAAAACCTGAATTTTTTAAAAAAAAAAAAAAAGAAATTTTTTTGGGATTTTCGGGTTTGAGGGGGGTTTTGTTGTCCACTGGTCATATACCCCCCATATGGCACCCAGTGTACTATCTTTTTTTTTTCCCAAAATTGATTGCAAGTGTCTGAGTTCTTTTCCCCCAGTTGATTTTTGGGCTGTTGGGTTCCCCCCTGCTGCACCCTCTGTACCTGTTGTTGCCCCTTTTTTTTTTGGGTGGGGGGGGGGGATCTCTTGTTTCTTTCATCTAAAAAAAAAATGCTTTTTTCTTCCCTTTGCTTTCTTGGTAGCTGTTTTTCGTTTCAGGGGTAGTCTGGGCAGCTGAGGTCATAACATTCTCTGACCCATAAATTTTGCACATCTATGGATGGAAGTACCCCCCCCCCCCCTTTTGGGAGGGGGTTTTCCCCCCCCGGGGTTTTGCCCAAAAGGGGCGTGAGTCGAGCCTTAAAAAATTGCCGATAGGGATACTTCAAAAATTTAAAATTTTTAAACCCCTTAACTGTCCAAACATAGATCTGGTTACCCCCGCAGCTCTCCAATGTAGATCTAAGTGTTATTTTTCATGCCTTCAAATTTGGTGTGATAGGCGGGGCCAGACAGGGGAAAGGTCCACACTTGGTGTGCGCAGTATAAAAAAAAAGGGGGGCGAAAATGTGTGGGAGCACCAATTACTTTCAGGTCCATCTTGGGTCAACAACATGGCAGCCCCCATGATTCCCCGCTGTTATATTAACACCCCCCTTTTTTAAAAAGTTTTACAGAACACGATTTTTGGGGGTTTGACACTGATATAAAACTAATAAAAAAAGGGTTTAGTGAAACTATTGTCCCAGATGACCCTCACCCATCACCTCGGGGGTGGCCAGTTCCAAAACAGCCCTAAACCCAAACACCTCGGGGGTGGCTAGTGTTAGTACCCAAATGCCTAGTATCCCAAGGGGGAAAATTTTTTTTTTTCCTCGGTTTTGGGTTGATGAGGGCAAAAAGTGATATAAGTGACAAATGAGATAAATTTTGTCCATAGGGGTTTTCAGTGATAGAAACATTATTCCTCAGTGAAACTTTTTTTTTGGGCTTTGCCTATGTTCAGGCGTGTGCCATATGCAGGGGGCAGGTGGGGGGGTTGACCCCCGCCACTGAAAGTGACCATAAAGGGGAAATGAGGAATGGAGGAAGGGTGGTGGTGGGTGGCATGGTCCCAAAACCCCATGGCGCAGTGGGTGGGCAAAAAAAGGGCAGCCCGGCCCCCCCTAAAAACCTTTGCTGCCCCCACCCTGTCTCCCCCTGCCCCTCCATGCCCCATTTCCCCAAAGGGCCCCCCTGCCCCTGTGACCGTGAAGGGGAAATGGACAGAAAGTACACCATTGTGCCACATCCGAAATTTTGATCCCCTAAGGGGCATCATGCCGAAATTTCCCCTTTACAAATGAGTCTTTAAAAGTTGGACTTTTCCCCCAAATATACTTTGATGACCTATAATGAACTTGATTTTTTAAAAAACCACGGTTACTTTCTTTTTCAATGGACAACAGAGGGGTTTTAGAATCGTCACAGCTGCGCAGGTGGGAAAAAAAACAACTGTGGCTGAAATGTATTTTTTCCCCTTGGGGCCCCTTTTTTTCTTATGCCACATGCATTGCACAACATAGCACAGTACTGGTCCAAGACCACTTAATCCCGTACTCCCCCCTAATGTGACCACCTCCCGCAACAGATGACTGTTGCAGAATTTGCATTTCAGACTGGAATATGCCCCCAAAAAAAATGACCTATACAAAATCCAGGAAAAAAATTTTTGTATCTGAAGCAAAAAAAGTGCCTACTTTTTTTATTCAAAAAAATTGTTTTTGACGAGTCCTTTATTCTTTTTAAAGGGGGGGGCTGTCATTCAAACAATATATTTGTATACGTATACCAAGCAAAAGTAATCGCTTTGGTATAAAACTCTTTGTGACCGAGACTGGTCTTTTGTTTTATGTCATTATCTACACGGAAAAACACACTCCCAAAGATACCAGGCAGATGGGCATTTTTAAAAGTTTTCAAGAATGGAGGTTTCCTTCAAAGGGGCCCTACATTGTACCAGACAACTTTATACAAGCCCTATGCTCGCTGATTTCCCCGGTGAACAATACGAAAAAGGGGAAAAGGGAAGAAATAAAAAACAGCCATGGTTCACTGGGGGCAGTGTGGGCGGGGTTTCCTTGCCAATGACATTGGCACTGCGTGGCTAAACGGGGGTGGCGTTGCTGTCAACCCCTCCACAGAAATGAGATGGTTTCAAACAAAAAAAAAGGGGGACCCCAAAAGCGCATTTGCCAGCTGCGCATTATTCGAAAAATAATTTAAAAATTGACAATTTGACATGATAAGGTTTGTTGCTTTGTTGGAGTTAAAAATGGTATATTTTTTTTCCACCTTTAGACACTGCAATCTCCCAAAGCCCCTTAACATGTATGAAATAAAGACTGGGCGACAACGCTTGCGGTTTCCCCCCGTGTCATAAAAAAAATAGTAAAAAAAATTTGGGGGCCCCACTTGTACCTGCCCCCCCACAGGGCCTGTCCCCCCCAACAACCAGAGGGGGGGCCCCCCCCAATACTCCCAACTGTCACTGCCTGAACTGATACCCTCACCCCAAAAAATATTCTCAGAAAAAATGTGTTTGTGTGTAACCCAAAAAACCCCAAGTGTGAAAAGACATACAATTCAAAATCAACCCAAAGTGGGGTGGGGGGCCCTTTTGAATCCATGCTTCATGGAGTATCATACAATGGTGGAGTAATAAAAAACATAAATGGGGTCTGAAAACCTTTTATATATTTTAGAAAAAAATAGTATGTGATTGAACCAGGTGTACAAAATTATCTATCAGGGGAACATGTGTGTTTGTGAAGTTTATTACTAATTCTGTACACACACCCCCAACCCCCCCACACACGCAAAAACACACGCCCATCCCGCCCACGCACGCCACCCCCCACACCCCAAAGCCCAGCACACCCACGCACCCACGCACCCCCACCACGCACACCAACACACACACACACACACACACACACACACACACACACACACACACACACACACACACAGACAGCCGAACACACAGAGAGAGAGGCACCCTTTAACCCCCCCACCTGGTAAGCACGTCAAAAAAATTAAAAATGCAAGGTTTAAAAAACTAGCCCCCGAGCTAAGGGGGGTTGCCCCACGAAGAAAGGTTAAGGGAAATCGGGGCCCCCTGACACTAGAGGACAGGAGGGGTTTTTGGGGGGGTGATTTGACATATTACCAACAAAACCCAGGCCCCGATGAACTGTTTAAAGGGGTTTTAAAGGAATGTAAAGGGAAACTTGGGAAACCTATGGGAAAACTTTTTAAAAAAATCCCCCCCAAAAAAGGGATGGTGCCCCCTAAGTGGAAAATTGCAAATTAATTCCTATTTTTCCCCAAAACCCGGAGACAGGTCCTTAAATTTAACTTAGACCAATGTAACCTCCAGTGGGGAAAATTTATGGAATCAATAATTGCCGGGAATTCCAGCCATCTTGAAAAGCATAAATTAATCAAGAATATCAGCAGGTTTTTTAAAAAAGGGGGGTTTCCCGCCCTTCAAATTTTTAAAAAATTTTTTTTAAGGTATTTGGGGGGGAGATCATGGTAATGAATATGATATTGTTTTTTGGACTTCAGTAAAAAGATGGGGGTCCCATCAGGTTTGGGGGAAAAATTTAAAGGGACACAGAATAGGAAATTTTTTTTCCCTGGATAAGGGGGGGTTGACAAATAGGAACAAAGGGGTTTTTTTAAATGGGGAGAAATCAAGGGGAAGTGTCTGGTTTTTCCCAAAGGGGGGGTATTGGGCCCTTGGGTTCCAAAAAAACATAAAAAACATAGATGGGGGAAAAAATAGCAATTTTAAAAAAAATTTGCTGATGACACCAAAATAAAACCCTCCAATTCATTCAAATGAGGACATTAGAGCACTCCCCCAAGATTTGAATAGACTAATCAGTTTTTGGAGAAGTGGCAGATCAGTTTTTAAAAAAGATAAATGCAAAGTTCCCAAATATTGGACAGGACAATAACCATGCCCAAAAAAATAAATAATGTAGATCTTAATACTATGATTTAAAGGATTTAGGAGTTCTTTCAGTAATCTAAAACCAAGACAGAGTGTAAGTGTTAATAAACAAACAAATCCCCCCTTGGGGGCATATCAAGAAGCAAAATAATGGGGTCCTCGGTTGTTCCCTTTAACTCTATATATCCTTGGGGTTAAGGGGCCCCCTCTAGATTATGCTGCCCGTTTTTTCACCGTATTACAGAATGGATAA